>LYUA01000968.1:418305-429209 GCA_002093875.1 Calopteryx splendens | reverse complement strand
TGTATACTCTGAGATATCTTGGCAGTATTCACTATTGTCCATTGCATTCGGGAGTAATTTTTCTAGGATATTATTTTTTGTGTTTGCAATAGATAATGTTTGCACCTCAAACCTTCTCACGATGCAGACATTGTACGCCTATCCCTATACTTTATCATATATGATGTATTATTTGCAGTTCAATATTTCAGCAAAAACAATGCTTCAAATGTTTCATTTCAGATAGTATTCTGGATATTTTTTCGGACATCCGTCATTAAACAATAAGGGAAGCATTGAAAGAAACCCGGTGAATGTTGCAATACCCTTGTGAACCATAAGAGTAAATTTTTCCCATATCACAACAGACACGTGAAAGACGGTTGCCATTGCATTGTTTTCCGATGGTTCAGTTTTTCCAGAATACTTCTTTGAAAAAAACCAACCCGATTCATAAATCTAAATTATTTCTCAGGCATAATGGAATGAGTTGAAATATTGTGAATATTTTAAAGGTGAGGCATGACACAACCTAGTGACGGATGCGACATTTTTGCTTTTATTCCACCCATTACACCTAAACATTCGCTCGTAGGTGACACAGGTGTACATAATTCTATTACAATTGTTGGATAATTTTGTAAATTAAAAATAAATTCTAATACCTATTCAATTTCAACCGAATTCAATGATGTCAAATCGAATTTAATTAAAAGAAAAGTTCAAATCATTACGTTCTATAAACTATTGATATTAATTAAATCAGAGGCAGAAGTTGTGCATGAAAAAATCTCAGTAATAACTGTTCACTTTAGCAAAGTTCAAAATAATTATTCTGATCGAAATATTTCATTACTAGCATAAAAAGTGTGCCAAAATGTTTTGGACAAGCGGAAAGGAAGGGTAATCAGTGCCCTCGAATATTTCCTCCTATTACTCTGTGGGCCCCCATGCTTTTTTTTAGTTCGTAAAATGATTACCATTATCAAGTAAATTTCTCATCTACTGCGGAGTCATAACTCTTGTGCGTTTGAGCGCAATATTTGTTTATTTTATAGTTAAGTACATTCTCAATATTTTTAACTCACCGATGAATTATTTCTGCACCAATTATTAATGTTAAGGTTAAACCAAGGTTTAGTTTACATAATGTTAAAATGACTTTGGTAGGTTGGTTTGTATTTTAGGGAATGTAATCGATTAGGTATTCTTTCTTTAAGCTCATTCTGATAACAATACTTCCGCTTTGTCATTCAGTTCCAAAGAAAGCAATTATTTTAAAGAATTAGGCACAACTATTCTTTGAATGAGAAAACTCCAGATGTTAATAAATAAGGTTTTCGGTAAAGGCTTTAGTAATTAGCTCAAGAGTTGTGGTACTCCCTTTTAAACTACTACATTTTTCCGTTATTGCCAGTGTCGTCTGCTAGCGCAGATGGATCACGGTAACTATTTTAATCTGCTTAGGGCGGATGAATGTAGCAGAGACGGTTGGAGTACAGTGTGCGATAAACAGATTGTTTATGGTAGATACGTGTTCGGAAAGCGCCACTTAATCGGTGGTATTAGAATCGGAGGAGAATATGACGGTCGCTTTAGTAACCCAGGAAGGAGCAGGATATATCCTGTGTATTCAAAAATTGTATATATTTTATATAATCGGACGCATAATGTAAAAAAAATGCAGTGATAAGATAAGTTAGGCTTTAAGCCATGAAAATATGAATAATAGAAGGAAATTTACTTAATTTTATTCATGGAAGAAGAAAGCCTAATACCTACCCTGAATAATGGAAAATTGCGTATAATCGTACGGAAAATAAAATTGTCTCCTGGTTTTCAACCCGGAATCTCACGAGAACTAAAACAGAATTATAGGAATCTCCTAGTGTATTGTAATACTGTAGCCCTATATCTCTAATTTAAACAGTTTCTTTTGTAGAGGGGTAGACGGACACATCCAATATCACGTGTATAAGATATTAACATTTTTTCAAGCACGACGCAAATTTTATTCGGACCCCATTTTGAAGACAATAAACATACGAAGTTTAGAAAAATGTATGCTTCTTATTTTTCGTGAACGAATGTACTTTCTTACATCTGCTCACTGTCTAGACTTTATTCTATAAACGCACCAAATCCGAGGTTTGCATCATCCACTGCACCGTCAACGCTATTGGGCTAATGGGTTTGCCAAGTTGCTTCATCTCCCATCCTACTTTGACGACGGGGTAGTAAGCAGCAAAAAAATGAAGGATGAAGAGCTTTTTATTCCAAAGTGGGTTAATTGAACTCTCGTGCTGCTAGATTAAATCGTCTGAAAAGACTCGCGCAATCTATCCTTGCATGGAACCTAAAAGAAAAATTATTACCGAGCCATGACCGCGTTCCCGAGTCAAATTGTAGGCCATCTTCAAGTTTGTCGAAGAACTCGGGACTGAATTTTATTTTTAAGTTATGCATCCCGTTACCAATTTTAAACCTTCTAACATCGTAGTAATTCAGTATGATTTTTTGCGAAAAACTGGAACAAAACAATGGATTTCAAACGGTTGGCTGCTTTTATATTTATCATCTGTGGTTCTGACTTATCTCGATCGTTATCTGTATTTATGTGACATTATGTTTTGACGAAACATCAGCTATCTTTTATATTCTGATTAATAAAGTGCGGTGGTTAGGCTTTGTGGGGAGTTTTTTTATTGTTTTCAGGCCAGATAATGCAACAGTTTCTAATGGCCTGGCTGTGACCACCCACTCATCTCTTCTTCAAATGCACCCCCCGTCTCGCGATAAGCCATCCTCCAAGACAGGGGAACGTGACCTACATCCATTTGGAGTTTCCTCCCCTCCTCTTTCTTTCTCTCTTCTCCCTTTCCCCGATTGACGAAATGAAACAGTGCTCTATTACTTGTCATTTTTTCCGTTGAATAATCGAAATTTTTACGTAAAAATCATCTTGAAAGCTCAAAGCAACTAAGACTTGCCTGGAAACGAGACTTAGACACGGCTGAAACAATAGAATTAAACTTTCCTACAGTCGAATAAATTTTGCGTCAAAATATTTGCCCCTTGGGATCATCGATTTCAAGATTCACTTGCCACACTCCTTGTGATGCGTCCTGAGTGGATTTGGCAGTTTTTCCATTTGATTCCGGAACGTCCTTGAATTGGTGCCACGAGAGTCGGCCGATAAAAAAAATGGTTTTCTTTGATATCCGGCTTTTAGATTTTGATCCTGTCGCTCAACCTTCCCTGCCTGACCTCGCTGTTTCAATGTAGCTCCCACACGATATTCCTTGATGATAAAAAAAATGTCCACCCACGCTAGAGGCCATTGTTTAAAGCAGAGACTTGCTGAAGTCAGTATTGCCGTTCGATGAAAGTAGAGCGAAGCGTATGGTTATTCTATAATATAGTTATTTGAATTTGGATTTTTTCATGATCATTCTGCATTTTTCATTGTCTATGTAGTTATAGGGTTTAATCAAGTTAATACACTTTCACTAAAATTAATGAATCACGATTTCAATCATTTCCGTTTTCCATAGAAAAAGGAATAGGTAGGTAGGTATAGATATATTCACACCTGGGTTGGAGCACTCATGTTAACAGTGTCATTCAGTATAAAACAAAGCCAAATAAAATATTTATTTATTTGTATTTACCGCTTCTGAAACTGCCTCCTGGCTCATCGCGTGATGTTCAAAATGGTTTACTCGATGCCACTGCTACTCTTATTACTAATAAAATTTAAAAGGAAGTTAAACATTTTTGTGGCTGCATTATAAGATGGAGCTGGGGATGCATAGGTAAGGGAATTCTCAACTTGCATCCGTTCTCCGATTTGTTTTTCGTGGCGATGAGCAGGAAAGATTTATCAGATTTCCAGCGCACGAAATGTCTTTCATTCTAAAAGTCGACTAGAGAATGTTGGGTTAAAAGTATTATCCCCTCGTGCTTACGTTACCTAACGTGAAATATTCTGTTGGAGCGAGAGAAAAGGAGGGTAGTGGAAGGGGTGGGGCAAGGGGAACGGTAGGGTAAGGTGGGTTTGGCTGACACATCCCTGGAACCCTCGCTCTACCACTGATTCGCACACTTAAGACGGCGAAAAAAAGATACGATTGAGGGTGAAGCGAGGGAGTGATGGGGCTAGAGAGAGAGCGGTTAATTTCACTCAAATCGGTGGAATATTTCTCGGCAACAACTCTCGGGTGCCACTGAAAGAGGGTTATCTCGCTCTGCAGCGCTTGAAAGTGCCAGACACCTGCTCTAAACTAACTGAAAGGTTAAACTAAATTATACGTATTTGGGATGCATTCCATCGGAAAATTTGGCCGTGATTGAAGGGGGAGGATTTGAATATATTTTGACAGAGTGATATGGGTGAGAAGGTCATTGGTAAAATCGGTTGAAAAAGGCTGATTAAACTGTAACTGTGCTGTAACTGATTAAATATCACACTTTATTTAAGTTATACCACACAAGTTAAGCTGTGGTGCATCCGATTGTGATACCATAATTGGGCACAAGTTTAGACCCTTTGGAATCGCTTACACAAGGTATGTATGTATGGGGAAAGACGGGTTCTCAAGCGTTCGTACTCTCGGGAAACCAGATTTCTCCGTAGTAATAGTAGTATTTAATAGGGGAAGCGACTGATAGCTGAGATAGACACGGCATTGGGGATATGTTTGAAACATGGTAGAGGTAGTATATACAGAGACTCGAAGATGGTTGGAGAAAAACCCGGCGTCGGCATTAGTCCACCCGTAAGGAAAGGTGCCAAAGGGTCACACAGTTTAACGACACATCCGACGGATGGAGTAGAACTTGAAGTGTTCTTCACAAGTAAGCCTAAGTAGGGATCGGGTTACCGATGAAAAAAACCTCGCCACAACCGGATTGGAACCCAAGTCCTCTGGGTAGGATTCCAGTATACTAGACACCGCACCAAATCGATCACCATGATTACTCAGGTTGAAGGCTACTGGGAATTATGGGGGTACGCGATTCGAGGAGAATACCTACGATTTGATGTAAAAGACAGCGTCTCCTACGCTAAAGGAGCGGTACCATTTGGCGGAATGAATGCACTCAGAAGAGGTATGTGGGCCACGGTCTCACTCAAACGAGTTCTGTTTTGGGGAAATATAACGGAGAAAGAAAGGATCTTGCATACTTTGAATCGAGGTGACGGCAGGTCGTTGAGGAGTGGCGGAGCCGTAAGGTTCGAACGTTGATTGATTGAGACGCACGGCTGGAAGGCATTCGGATAAGGAGTGCCCATCCTTCCCCCACTCCCCCGTCGTCCCTCAAGGTGGAACCTCCGCACCGAATTCGAATGCGACCACAAGCGACGCCCTGCGTCCTCCTAGCGAATCGATTCGCGTCCGCTGTCCCCAACAGCTCAACTTTCCCTCGTTCAACTGACAAACTCGGATGGAAAGTTGGGAGCATAAGGTACGAATGAGCCTTCCCAAATCGTTTCCCTTCCTATTGGAAACGACCGGTTTAAAATGTGGGGTTGAATCTATTTCGGTTTTTTTCTTCATGCTGAGTACAAAAGGTTCGGCCCTGAACTCCCTCTAACCCACGCTTGTTTGTAAAAATATCCACTAAAAAAATGGAAGTTTGTCACATGCCAGTATATTTTGTGAACAATTCGTTTTAGTTCGTTTGTTTTCTCATGTAAATAACTTTAGGTTTATCTCCTGAATTTCAGTTATATAAAACCTTTGTTGTTAAAAAGGGAACATTCAGGATAATCACTTCAGCGAAACTCAGCGAAATATTAGCTCAGTGCTAATTCACGGTCAGCAAATCTCAAATTTCGTGGTAGTAATTATTGGAAAACGGGATTGTAGTTAAATATTATAAACTCCGAATGTACCTACCTATTATATGAACCTCTGTGGGTTTTATGTACACAAATAATATCAAGTCTAGTCGTGGCTTGTTTCAAGATTTATTGACCACCGATTTGTTAATTCAACAGTACGTAACGAATAGGGAATTGGTCGAGAGACCAAGTGTCTGAAACTCCAATATGGTAGCTTTCCTAGAAAGAATACTTAACAGCATATTTAGCAAATTAGCGTAAACTTAGTTAGGATTTTGGTGGATAGAAGGTGATCACGGATTTCAATAGGTTTCCTTACAGAGGTGGGGTGGATTCAAAATGAATCTTACTCAATGTTTAATATCACATCATTTCACTCCTGGCACTGTCGTTGAAGAATATTTATGGCACATATTAATCCAAAAAATAATTGTCGATAGGTATATTTCTATTTTAGGTAAGAGCGTGTATTACAAAAGCACTTTATAGGTTAGGATTATCATTTTAGTGTGCTTATTTAGAATCAATATAAATCGAGCTGATCAATAATCGTAGTAAAAAACACTTTCATTCCACCTAAATTAGCCCTCTATTTTTTTGGAAAATGTAAGTCTGTTACTTAAGATAGCACCGAAATTTACACAAGACGGTGAACAGGGTTTGTTTATATTAAAAATACATACAATTGGGGTCAAAAATGACTTAGCTTAATGAAGGGATATCCCCAAACGTTTTTACGTCATCCCCTAATGCATTATCAATTTCTCAACATTCCATTGGCCAATTTAATAATTTGCCTGTGTCCGAAGTAGCGATTTGGCGTTGCGTGTGTCCGTGATACTCTTCATTTTTTGTCAAAGTCATGCTATAAACCAGCCGTTTTTCTTCCAAACCTAGGTTTGAAAAAAATACGTGAAATCCACAGGTTTAAATCCAGGTAATCTGTAACAAGCTACCTCAAATCAGACAGAGCCCTTGTCGGAATAAATTTCTGTTTTAAAGTTCTATGCGATAAGGTTTTTCAGCTAGTCGTTCGCGCCCTTATTTTTTGCGGCATATCCAATCGATGCACGGACAAATCCTGAGCATAACATGAAATAGAAATCCTCGTAACGTCTAGAAAAAAAAATTAAACGATCCTATTGCGAGAAGCATATATGCCTGCAGCCAAGGAAAACACACAAGGTCGATAATCCGGAGGGATTTAATTTCGCAGATTAGCCCCGAGGTGATTTTATTTTTCACCCGACCATGTTATCAAATACGATATCGCTCCATCGTTGCCTTTATATATTTTTTCATGGCTGATGCTAAAGGTTTTGGCGGAATAAAATTCGAGAAATTTTACAGTCGATAGACCATCCGCCAAGGCCCGTCTTTTATTGTGAGCACTATTTTTCACTTTCCCACAGAACTTGAACAACAATTTTTCGCCGTCGTGACTCGGCATCGTGCACGATATTGTACGTACCTTTTCATAGTGAGGGAGATCAAGATGAGGGTGGGAGTTGTGTGGGGAAGAGAGGTTAATGGCTTGAAGAAAGGAAAGCCGCACTGGATGGAACGAAAAATCTATACGATTACATAGAAATCTGAACTGGCAAATGCATAGGTATCACATCGGAGCAAAAAATACATTTTTACCATTTTTCCTTAGTCGCGGGATACTTAACTATTATTAAATCATGCAGTAAATACAAAGAACATATACGAAAACAAATGAAAATGGTGGGTCAACAAAACACATCGAATAATGCGTAGTAAATGATTTTGAGAGTAAATGGATAAGTACTTTTTTTAATTGCTCAACGTTAAATACTATTCGTTTGATGTCATCATACGTGTGTGTTTAAGCGCCGACGGGTGCTATTTATTTTTAAACAAATATTTATTGGAGTATTTTGCAGTTTACCTCATCCACGTTGAATTAAGTTATATCCATACCGTAGAGATGATCGGTTCACTTCTATTCCTGAAATTCCATTCGAAATGTGTGGTAGGAGGTGATACGGGTTTTATTGAGTTTCCTCTGGCAGCGCGGATGTAGGTTAGAGCGTCATGGTGTTGTCAAGTATCATAATTTCGACAAGGTGCCAACAAACGAACTCCCGGCCAGTGATTGATTGGCTTCAATTGTGAGGCGTAATCCGGGAGTGGATTCATGGCGACGGAAAAGGAACATAAAGGGTGTCAGCTCAAACACTCTGAAGCTTTTCCACTGCTTCGTGCGTAATCAAGCGTGTGAAAAGAAGGAGTGCGATGCTTAAAAATGGCGCCTTAAAGTATTTCCTGAGTACGGATCTGAGAACCCCTATTTTATAGTAAATAGTTATATATGGTTAGAGAATACTACAAAATGCAGCTGTTAATAATTGCCTACTTGAAAAATCGTTTGCCTCGACGAAAATGAGCAGTTTAAATTCATATGTGTATTATATAACGATATTTTTTATCGCAGTTATTCGCAGAAATTATTGTTAACGGCGTTTCGAGAAGTTTGGTATCTCTTAAAGCTACAATTTCCTGACATAATGGCCAAAATTTCCTTTACTCAGGAGTAAGGCCACCGGGGAATCGTTCTTCTGACAGAGTATAATCCGTGAACGCGCGCTACTTCATAAACAGGATTTATCATCTACTGCTAGTAGAGGGGGCCGATAATTTCAAAAATTATTTTCACTCAAGTTAATTTACCAAATAAAGGTAAATTTCTGACGGGCAATCACAACTAATATGATTTATTTGTCTCTTGGAACTCCCGTTGTGTTTCCTCACATTATCTCCTCCTTTGGTACTTAGTCCCTTCTACTTGCATTCCTACCGTCAAAAACGGCATGAAGGCTGATATTCCCTCCCTTACCCTTCCCAGCTTACCTTACATTCTCCTTTCTATAGCGGCCTTTAAGCATCCCACTATCTCTCAATATTTCCACACCCCACCCTTCGCATTTCACTCGGCAACTTCCTCTCCTTTCCCACCATATTTAAAACGTGATGGTCGGTCAAACTCACCATCCCAACTCTTCTCCACACACACACTCAGACACACATCTCAAAATCCTCCAATCCACGCTCATCCTCTATCCAGGATTCGCACCCCTACATCGCTGCGCTCCGATGTTAACAGATATTTCCTCTATGCCTCCACTTGGCATGCCACATAACAATTCCCTTCCTTGTGAGACTGCTTCTCTCTCCGACGACGTTCTTTTCCTAAAATATCCTTCAGCAGTAAGAGGAATCACGACAATGTAATAACTATGTTCGCAGGTCGTGCGCACACCAAAAGATGCACCTTCTCCTTTCACCGTCGACCCTGTGGCAGCGGACGCGGCGGCAAGAGTGCAAGGCAAGAGGAGGGAGAGAGGGTGCATTCGAGCCAGCTGGTTCAGGGGCGGCTGCGGTGGAGTAGGAGGTGAAGCGCTGAGACACGGCGGACACAAAAAAAAAGGCCAAACGCCCGCCGCGTAAGACGCCGCAGGCAAATGGACAAACCGACGGAGCTCAGGTGGCGTTGAACGTTACGAGAAATCCCGAAGTTAGAAGTTGAAACTTGAGATGCAGCGAACAGACGGCACACTGCCCGGACCGGTCCATTTCGTCAGCGATTTAACTCGCTACCAGTACTTCACCCTGAAGGTGATGGCAAACTAGGAAGTCGAAACGTTGGTGCTGACCAACGCTACGACCCGGTGGGGAACTGGAGAACTCTTCATCTAGTGGATTTGCCGAGAAAATATGAGAACCTTTTTAAATCGCCAACTGGTCGTTCACTCGGTTTAAAGAGAAGAATTAAATCAGGAACTATTGGAACATAGGATATTGGGTGTGTTTTGAAAAGAAAAGTTTTAGGTTAGCATCGTAAGGAATAGGCAGTCACGGCGGAGACACAAGGTACGCGCTTTGTAAAACCCACAATATTTTCATTTGGTTCAATCGTTTGCGTTCTCACGTTATCGTCAAATAGAATATCACGAAGTGCATTACGTATTGGTGGTGGTGGTATATGATATGTTGTAAGAGTGAAATTGGTCGTACCTAAGGCAAACACTGAATTTGCATAGTGTGCTTCTTGCGTCATAACAATTATAAAGTCCAAAAAGTAACACCGGGGACTGTTAATTTTAGCTGCAGTTACGTTTGTTAAATGATATAGATTACGCTTAAGGTGAATGTACATCATGGCCGTACCACATGAAACCCTGCGTGAGTGTAAATTAGAAATAATTACAGAAAGAGGTTCAAATGAAGGTGGAGGTATTTTAAAACAGGAAGGGACGGTCAGACATATGAGATAACCGATGCACCCTCTAGGGCAGGAATCACAAGCTACAGTCCTGTATAGGAGGCTTTGGTAGAACGATTCACTATTTCAACCATATTTCTCAAAATCTCTTATCGAGATAAAACAGGGTGATTCAAAAGTCTTGTTATGATTACGGAAAATCAGAACTTTTTTATTTTTCAAAATAGATACATGAGATGAAAATGTTACTAAATACATCAAGTTTTATTTTTTTGCTACAAATGTTCAATGTGATCTCTATTTGAAGCACGGCACACATCTGCACGACCGGAGAATTCATCCCAGGCGTTGTGTAGCGTGTCCCGAGTGACCGTGTTCATTGCAGTTGTGATGCGTTCTTTTAATTCTTGAAATCAGTAGGTAAGGGAGGGGCATAAACTGCGTCCTTAACAAACCCCCAGCAAAAGAAATCGCCTGCAGTTAAGTCTGGGGAACGGGGAGGCCAGTGGTGAAGCACCAGATCTGTAGCACCAAAACGACCGTCCCAACGTTGAGGTAGCTGTTCATTGGGAAACCTACGGACTGACAAATACAAATGCGGTGGTGCTCTGTCTTGCTGAAAGATAAAATCTTCACTGTCGGCTTGTAGCTGTGGGAAGAGCCAATTCTTTAGCAACCGTAGGTAGGCGTCGCCGTTCACCGTGTTTCCATCGGAGAAAAATGGCCCATACATTTTTCATGTGATACCGCACAAAAACCATGTGTACCGTGCTACAAATAGAGGTCACATTGAAAATTTGTAGCGATAAAAAATAAAACTTGATGTATTTA
>LYUA01000968.1:227968-243457 GCA_002093875.1 Calopteryx splendens | reverse complement strand
GGGTGGGGGAGGAAGACAAGAAGGAATGGTCAGGGGGGAGGGGTGGGTAAGAAACGAAACGATGACATCAACAAGAGGAAATATATCACCAACAATGTTATGTAGTAAATGTTCTAATTATGTACCTTATCCCTACAATTTGAGATATATTTTCATTTTAATTGACCTTATATAATACTCGCGTATTATATAAGGAGTACTAATTAACTAATCTACAACTAATCATGGAAGTCTGAGTCCAAGATCCGGAGTATGAAAAGTGAGGCTTCTCCGGTCGTTATCAACCGAAATCCTCAGAAAGGATGGTTATGGCGACGGAAATGGGATGTAGCTCTTATGATGAAATGAAAAGGATGGCTGAAGACAGAAACGGTTGAAGGTCGTGGCTGCGGCGACAAGGCCGTAAGCCTTTTACATAAATAATAATTCAAATAAACGGTACCTATGCACACAATTTCTTTAATTTTTCCATCTTCTTCTTCCCCTTCGCTTTAATGCACAATCAGACATCAGCCTTAGTCTCTTTATTCCATTTGCTCTCCTTCTTGCCCGGGTACCTGTTGAGTGATTCACTTTGCAAGCCACGACTAAAAATCATCCCAGTCCCTCATGGACATACTATTCAACTAGCACTCAAATCTACCAACATTCTTGCCTCTCCTGTTACTTTGATTTAAAAACCACGGTCAATCTCCGAATTTTTCGGCATTAATAACAACAGTCCCATTTAATTATTATCAGCATCCAGAGCAATTTCAATGTTTAATTGTATTATGATAGTAACATAGCGTGGAAATTCCTTAAGTTAGATCCAATTGATTTCTTGAGTTTAAGGCCAAAATAATCACTGCAGGTATGGCGTCTTTTGGTCTAAATAGAATAGTTAGAGGGAGGAAATCGGATGCATGGCGATATAAAATATGTTCTCGCAACCTTGTTGTGCCTCAAAATTTTCAGTTTTTTTGGCATACTATTATTTGTTACACTATTATTTTCGTCAGTTTGCTGGGAAATTGCGCAGCAGTCCAGTCTTTTTGCTGTCCCCTCCTTCTTAATTGCGGTTATCTTTTATTTTCCAAGTAATTTTCTTTATAGGCATGCATCGCGACGATGATATTTTATTGGGATGCTAAACTTTTTCGCCAGACATTTGCCCAAGCGCATTCGTCTAAGGGGAAATATAGCATCTATTTAATTGTAATGAAACGCCATGCGTATGATAGTATTACTCATGATAAGAATTACCATGTGCACTATGACGATGGCATTAAAAATCCATCGGTCGAGTTTTACCAATTAGGGTTCCTTCATCAGTTAAAAAAAATTGCCTAGATGAAGTTTACTGCCTTAATGCCCTCTAATATTTTAGTCGTCTATAGTTGCTAAATTTTGATGCAGCAATAATTTCCATAAACCAACTATAAATTTTATAGAGTTACTTTAAATTAGAAAATTTTAGTTGTAGGGGATGTATTTTATTTAGTGCATAATGCATTTATTTTATTATTATTATTTTGCATACTAGTTCTCAATAGGCCTTTGTATGCCGTACCTCTATTATTTTCATTGCATCAAACAAATTATGAAACTGTTTTCGTTCAATACGACATTGAGTGATTGAAGGGCCTCTCGAGTAAAACTTTTAAAAAAGTACCAAAATGTAAATAATCGTATATTAAGAGCACGCAATTACGATGGGAATTATGTTCTCGGTGAATGTATTCCCACGTAAATCATACTGTAGTTGCTGAAGTTATTCCCTAATGAATTGTTTGAATGAAATGTAAAACTTCTCTATTGTAAGCCCAAGGCACCTACGCCTAGAGAACTTTATAGGGTCGAAAAAATAAGCTACCACCATGCAGAGATTTCCCATACGGATAGGGAAGTTTCAATTTTGTAAGCTATCAAATCTAATCAGTTTCAGTCCGACACTGTGACGAGTTCCAATGGTTCACGTTAGCCCGTTTTCAATTACTAATAACCTATAATCACCTATTCCACCCCCACACCTCTCGAACGAGTTCATGATTGCTCGTGAGCTTTCTTAAGTTAAATACAAACCGAATTCGTATTTATGTGTCTTTCGGATAGGAAATATTACTAGTGATATTTATTCAGATAACTCACGTTGAAACGTTATTGCGAGTTCACTGATATCAACGAAAGTTGTAACTTTGTCCTATTATGCATTTCAAACACTGGTGAAGTACACCGAAAATATTTCAGTCATGAAAAATTCTAAACTTTGAGTGGTTTCATTTTACAGCCGGCAGTAAAAATTCTGATAAATAGGAATGCTACTGAAATTACTTCGACTATACTTTGTTTATCCAGAACACCAAAGTAAACTTGAAAAGTGCCCCAATGCTTAATGCGCGTCTATAAGTTACCTGTTCGAAATTATATAAGGACCTAACTCGATACGCCAGGATTCGGTGTCATGATCATCAGTAACCTAATATTGTAGTATCTAAAAAAAAGTTCGCTCTATTTCTGGCGATTGGTAACACATGAGCACCCATTTTACTAGCGTGCCTTTCCGTGTGAATTTTGGGACTACATTTGTGTGTAGTTATTAAGAATTCCTCATGTTGCCAACGAGCTAGGAATCAAACAGGTCGCTATAGGTACTCCAGCTGCCCTTGAGTTTCTTTGTTAGCGGATTCGTTTCGCTCAAGACATTTAGTCAAGCGTATGCTATTAAAAAGGGTGTGGAATGAAATCTCGTGCCTAAGGAAAACAAATCAATTTAATTATACTGCTAATGATATTAATGGTAATGGTATCCATTCAGCATAAATAGTTTATGGAGTTGATGATTTCCCCAAATATTGAAATCTCTGCTCTCATTGTAAATTCTTCTAGGACTTCCATATCGAATTCCGAGATGGGAAAATTACTCCGCTGGTCCAATTTAATATCACATTCTCAAGCTTCGAAGAGAAAATTCATGCATGTGCGAACAAAATATCTCTGCTCCCATCTCGACAGCCCTTTTTCATTTTGTCTTGTTAGTGTATTTTACTCATGTCCAGGCTCTTAATTACATTACCACATTAACATACACAGATATAATCACTTCCGCCACCCTGTCTTTGTCCGATTGGAGTCTTATTAGCCAACAATGCAACACTTTAATGAGATCGTTACGCAGTTGGGGAACAAGATCAAGTTGGATTCGGTCTATGCATGCAAATGTAATGATCATGAGGAAAAAATGTTCTCCTATCAATTTAAGTGCTGCAGCGGAAAGAGACGATTAATCTTCAGTTTCATCAAAAAAATAAACGCCGTTAACCACCTTAGAGCATTGACTACCTTAATGGGTATGGAATTAGAGAGGTCAACGCATTTCAGAAGAGCCATTCCATTCATACGGAGAACCATTCAACGAGCGTATTTCAGGAGAAATTCCCGGAGGGTTGAACGAAGGCTTGCGTGCATTATAATGCTGCCGACAAAAGTGACGACACTTTCATCTCAACATGGACGGAAATGATTCGTTAAAAAATTCCAATGTGATTAAATTTCGCAGGGTTATTTGGTACTGGTTTTGAGTGATTTTCATTATCTATTTATTCCAATCACTGAACTACACACTTGTGGGTTACCTAAGTTATTAGCGATGTTATTATCAGACACCTTAATAAACATACTGAAGCACTAACGAAGTTTCGAAAAACTACGAACTTTTATTATGAATAGATATTTTTAATCCATTTTTTTTCATCGAACCAAACTTCAAATTGAATCCTGTTTTTAAAATTCATTTGCGTTACCCTTAGTTCCTCGTACACATAAAATGTTAAAAAGACGAGTTAAAACTTTTAGTGCTAAGATTTTGACGTTCATCAAAATCGTTTTTTTACACAGGTTAAAAAATATTTTAATCTTAGCCTTCCCATTTAATGTATTTAATGGATATCGAAATTTCCGCAGCCGGCTGAGGTTATTTGGGCCTGAGAGAGTGATCCACGTAGTTAGTTGAATTGCATCTGACTTGCATTATTATTCATTAAAATATCTCGGTTAAATAATTACCTTCTGGCCTTCCCTTTCGTTAAATTCAACTCATTTAAAAGCCCTAGTTAGAGCTTGTGGTTGTTAATTGTAATAAATTAGAGTGGGAAATATTTATACATTTATTTGACCCGGATAAAATGAAGAAGCTAGAGGAGATTTTCCCCGTTAAGGTGTTCTCTCATTGAAAGTGAGACCGATTTCCCGTTTAAAAGGGTCATGATGAACGAAAATTCGTTCATTTTTAGTGACTAAAAAGGGGGTGGCATCCTCATAACCGCCGAATAAAGCCTCTATAGTCGGTCAACCGCCACGTGAACTGCAAAACCTTCAGCACCTTAAAGAGAGGTGGAGGTTTTTTTAATTTACGGCATATTTTTATTTTTCGTTCTTCATTTCCTGTCGTCCATTTCTGTCGAGTGGGAAAGTCCCGAAGATTTAATGAAACCAAATCGTGCCTCTTACGTCACACTGCACCATAATCTTGCTTAATTGTTTTCTAAAATTTGAAAGATAACTGAAATTCCACTTCGCTCGCGAGGCAGTTCTCAAATTATGTCTCGCTCCTCTATGGAGAGATATAAAAATCATAAATTGGAGATTGAAAAGAAAACAAAATTTCACCATTTTATTATGCATATATTATTTTGCACCAGATAAAATTCTATGAAGTGCTAACTTTCTCACCTAGTGATTTTTATAAAACTGCCTATTCCAATTTTATAATTTTAATTTTCATACCGTTTCGCCTAATACCTAACTATACGATTTACGACCTGCTATATTACATGCTATTTCTTTTTTATTTTCCATTTCCTTTTAATTTCCTTTCACACAACCTTTATAAATGCCTACCTAATCATTTTCATAATTATCTTGTTTCCATTTCCGGTTTACAGCTGCGTAGATCGTCTTTTGACGAGACGCAGTTTCACTTCCGTTACCTGGAAGCACCTTCAAGTAGAAGTTGAAACAGTTTTCCTCTGAGAGCAACCAAGGCAATCGAATTCCTAAAATAATATCTGGCACTTCAGGAACCTGCGGATGCCCCTGCGTTATTTCACATTCCTCAGAGCTTCTTTATTTTCCTAAAAGACCAAATTCTGGGAAGCGGATGAAAATCTGTCAAAGGGAGTTGGCGATTCAACGCAAATGCTCTGATGCTGCCGAATTTTATAGTCATATAAAATCGTTCTTCTCCAAATGATTTACGAGAGTCCTTTTATCTGCTGACGACAGCTCTCATGTATGTGGACCTAGAGAGTACGATCTGTGGGAGGCGTGTGGCAGGAATGATTTGAAGTCTTTTGGAAAGAGATCATAGTCACTAATAGCCTAATGAAAGCGTGTAGGGATGACAGGATTCGTAGGGTGGTAAGAGGAAATATAGTTGCATGTGATCGGGGGTGTGTTTGGTTGCACGTTATTCTTAATCTGTTGAAGATATACAGTTTCAGGATTGTAGTCGTGGAAGGAATCCATAATAAGGTAAGGAGATATCATTTTTCCACAAAATAAAGTTTTATTATGCCTACGACGTGCGTTTTGACTCACAGAAGCATCATCAGGTACTTAATCTGTTACATTTGCATGTTGCCTTTATTGTATGAAGTAATAGTGTGTAGTACTGGTTTTGCATGTGTTCTTCTTTGTAGTGCAAAACGTAGACCCGCGTTACCCTACACATGTAGTGCCTGCATGAGACGCTTAAGGTTTTGTGTAGGTACTATTACTGCATGTGTCCCTTCATGCGGTGCATGACCCCCCTTTGAGTAGTTTTATTCCTTTATTAAATGCCTGGTGCGGACTCACCCCCTGTCATACACCACAGAAGTGGGCACCCTTGCAGGGTATTATGTTGATGTAGATATAGAAATTAAAACGAAAATTGGGATAAGGTTATTCTTTTATCGTTCTATGAGACCATTTTCGAAGCCTACCTCTACCTAGAATGCCTATGGCATCCAGAGTCACATCTGGGAATGAAACCATAGCCCTCGTCGCAGGAATCCCGTACGATCGCACACCTGGTCCAGTGCTCTCATTCATCAGCCTATTACTAATCAAATTAGATCAAGCTGGTGGTAGTTGCGCTAACTATAGGTGGTACAGCTGCTAGCTGTTAGCTAGCTGGTTAACTGGTGAATTAGCACCCCTTCCCTCGAATGGGGACTAGAAGGATAAGATGCAGATTTAAATTTATTACAAATCCTCAGATGTATGACACTTCACTGCGAGCGACGTAATTTTGATGGGAAGAAAAGTAGATGGATCATTTATCTTTCTCGGAACTTCGTCAGGGAGAGAAATTATCTTAATTGTTACCCTCGTTTTATCGAGGTTTAAGTCGCTGTTACCGGTGTTACTGCTACACTTTTGGAAATTACGTAGTATTCAGCAGCTGCCCTTTAAAGTAAGCCTCGTTCGTCATCTGCGACGCTGACCATGACGGTAGAGCGTCTTTAAAGGCCTTTGGAAGAGGTATTTTTAGGCCGACAGTATTCGCCGGTAACTCACACCCTCACGACGAAAAATCGAACGTGTTGTTTAAAACGAGGGCGCTTTCCCACGCATTTAGATGGGAGACCGCTAATATTATGGGAAGGCGAGAAATTTCCAATGCCCTGCGCGTGGGGAGAAGTGCGGAAGGGGCCGGCCGATTGGCGTTACACCGTGGGAGTCAAATTGGCGTGGGATTTATTATTTTCAGCCTGGAGTTTTAATTAACTTGGTGGTTTGGAAAAGAAATAGCTCGCCGACGCACCCTAGGTCGCGCCTCTTATTTGCTGCGACCCTCGACGGTGCGGAAGTTTGAGTGAATTATGGTGTTTTACCTCGGGAGCGTCAATTCGTAACGTTATAGTGTCCGGGATCGACGAACCTTTTGAGCACGGGATTAACTTTTATCCGCCCCGATCGTCTCCTGTGACGCCCCGAAAAGGAACGATTTTTCAAAAGGAAGGTCTGTCCTTCCGCCTCCGCGTGATGGCCTCCTGGTTAATATCTTGCTTCCATAAAGTGATATATATACCCCTATGTGTATCCGCCCGTCGCGAAAGCCACAGTAAACGTCTGGGTCTGGGCTGTTGGTCTTCGCGTAAACAAAACAAAAGGAGTGAGATGAATCGCTGTCCAAGTAATTAAGGGTGGCAAACTTGAACCACATTACATTTAATGTTGAGAGAGTAAAGGAAGGCTTTAGAGCTCCTTACTCTCGCAGAGAAATGAATTATCGAGCAGGTAAACGTCAGAGTAGTGTAAAGTTCCCTGCGTTAAATCACGTAGCGCTCTAAAGGGAAGATGGAGATCCTTATCGCGAATGGCGAAGGTGCGTACGCAAACTGCTCCGCTGATTGTGTTGCTCACCAATAACAGTCGCGTAACATGCGAGGAGACAGGATGTGTGTGAAAAAAGAAATGCGTTAAGATGTGTGAAAAGGTAAAGGGCTAAGCGAACAAACAGTGACTCCGTATAGTATGATCCTGCGTTGATTCATTGATTACCATTTTTGTGTTTTAATTTTTGGACGTTTGATTTTTCTCCTTTTTCTTTTTTGTAATTTTTTAAAGATAAAAACATTTTTAACAAAATTTGAATTTTTTCTCTTTTTTTCTTCGAATTATTTTATTTTTGCTTGCTTCATTTTGGTCATCGGTACAAAATTTTAATTATGTCTTTACCGAATACAAGTAGTGGTAAATATAGAGCAGGGAATTTAGAACAAAGTCCAATGCGCTTACAGAGAGCATCGGTTGAGGATGGAAACGATATTTATAAGCACTTTGAAGAAAAAGTTAATCTTAAAAAATAAATATTAGAAGAAGGATATGGCATATGAGAGAGCCCAAGAAGAATACAAATGTCGAGAAGCAGTATGTGCGTGGATTGGTTTTGTTGAACTATCTTCCCTTCCCTTCGTTCCCTTTCGGGGGTGAAAAGGATAAGCCTCATTTGAAGGAATTTCAGGAAACTTACTCCCTTTTACTAATTTCTTCGAAAGTATTCTGTCATCCTATCCTTCCTTCGTCTACGTCACATTCATGAGTGGTTTCAAACTGAGCCTTCTGTTACTGAGACTCCCAATATTCCTCGTCCTGAGCCTCCCTTCGACCACACTCACCCTTGACTTTCCCGGTCTACCCCTTCCTCTCTCAATCCATTTACTTTTCTCACATACATCTGTTAGGTCACTGGACTCTCATCCGTTCTCTCTGCATGCCCAAACCAACGAATCACACTTTTTTCATCCTAGCCTATTACCTGTGCATCCAATCGACATTATTTCATGACCCACTCCCCCTATCTCCTATATTTACCGCAAGCACTCAAGTATTCCACACCAACGGCATTTTTTCAACGTTTGCGCTTATACTGATTAACCCAAGTTTTGATTGGAAACAATTATGCGGGGAGGAGTCTGCTTTGGTATAAGACCATTTTTGCTGCCTTTGAAAGGCCAGCATTATTTTTGTGTACCTACTCCGAATAGGGCGATGATATTTTTATATACTAAACGAAGAATTTTGGGGATAGGATCCGCAAGTTTTATGTATTTTTGCTGCCCTAAATATATTCTGTAACACAACTTCAAGGCTACGGTGTTCGCACGCCGCCATTCGATGTGTTAGTGCACAGTTTATTCGACATTTTCAATCTTATCGAGAGTCACGTTAGGGCTGTCGAATTCGATTGGAAAATAATTAGTATTAGCGCATTTTAAACTGGATGAGGACTGCATAATTTATTTATGAAAAAGGTGGGAATTCTAGGAGGCTATTATTCCGCGAAAAAATTATTCCAGGACGGTCTGTAAGCCTACTTTCAGCTGTCCTTTTCTTAATTGCAAAAAATGTTTTAAGTTCATTTTGTCTTTTATTCATAAGGTATTGTGATGCAGGTACAACAGAAGAACGAAATACAGAACCAGAGCTCTCTTTACTCCTTTGGAGCTCTTCTTGTTCCATCTCTTCAATGCTAATTGCAAGCCATGTGGCGAGTAAAATTCGCCCATTCGGTAAGGGGAGCTTTTCACTCTTTCTTTGCGGGCTATTGTTATTTTCACAGACAGTTCCGACACTCAACTTTGATTCCGATGAAAGCGTGAGGAGGCGTCAAACGTTTATGAACTGGTGACCCTCCATCTCAACGTTTACCCTCTAGGGGTACCAGGCTAGCACTCAGTTAGAACATCACATTATAGAATTTATAGCAATACTAAAATTTATAGCAATACCATTTTATAGCAATAATAAAATAAATACATGTACCTGACGAAATATTTTGTTTATAAAATAAAGGAGAAATTCAAAGAAGGAAGGAAAAGTGGATGAAGTGTTGAGTGCCAGAAGATTGTTGAAGATTTGTGATAGAGAGGAGAATTGATGGGTAAGAGAGGCAGATAGGATAGGAGATTAAGCATGTTCGACGGAATGAAGTGATGTAGGAAGAATACGCAGTTGAAGAATGGTTTAATGTAGGGTTATGGTGTTACGATGTCAGTGTCATGCTCGTCTTGTAGCAGGTCTGTTCATCTAGGTAAAACTAACCGCAACCTGTGGACTACCAATAAAAATAATAATTTACGAAAATGTGGCCTGGATGATATTGGTTGCCCGCCTACTATAGTACTATGCGTAGTTCAAAAATTCTCTTCGTGTAACATAATTCGCCTGAATAAATTGAAATAGTGAAGTAGGAAACAATTGCTCTGAACGGCATTTAACGGCGACCGATCTTGCGAAGGCGGGAGAGATAGTGGCGGTGTCTCAGATTGAGGAAAAGCAACGCGTCAAGTGACATTCTCAATAGTCTATTAGGGTCCCGCCTCTTGGCAGTGCTCGGTGAACCGTCTCCATCGACGAACG
The DNA here is from genome assembly GCA_002093875.1 of Calopteryx splendens. Classification (NCBI taxonomy): domain Eukaryota; kingdom Metazoa; phylum Arthropoda; class Insecta; order Odonata; family Calopterygidae; genus Calopteryx; species Calopteryx splendens. The sequence continues at coordinate 233,569 of LYUA01000968.1, read as the reverse complement.
TTCGGTTTTAATTTCACGACCTTTTTGAAGAACACAGGCGGGTGCTTTCGCTTACTCTTCCTCGCGGCCAGCGCCCCAAAACGTTCGGAAAACACCTTTTTCTCAAATGTGTTTACGATTTGAGATCGCTTCCCCGCCCACTGCGGGCTGTGACCCCCGCTCATTCTGCGTGGGGAAGAACGAGGCCGATCATGAGTAAACGCTGACGATTGTCTTTGCGGTATCATTAGCAGGACGACAGGAAGCCCTGGAGTGGAATTTAAAAGGTAAAGAAAGTGATGGGATGAAATACGAAGACCAATATGAAAAATAATGCACCAATTCGTGGAAACCACAATACGATTGCGCTTCTTAAGTCGGTTTCACCCTTCCACCACTCCATAATTCATAACCAAAGCCGGAACTGATCAATTAATGATGGAAAAAAAATTAGTAAATCTGCGTTTACGTATTCAAAATTTAATCTATAACCAGGTTTTCGTTACAGAGAAGGTGAAAATATACAGAGGTGCAGTCGATAGGATAAATTAAATGTACTAGTCTACCTGACGATGACGCTAAGGCCTCGAAACGCATTGTGAATAAAATCATTGAGTGGAGAATTACGGGCGCTTCGTTTTCTTTCATTCGATAATGGAAAACGTTCCACTATCCTCTGCCTAATACCGTTAAATTTAGAAGTACAGACGTCCTCGTATACATTAGTCCAGGATAGGATGGGTAGCTTAGCATTCTCACTTAAATATTAATTTAAGTGAGAATGTAAGTGGGGTAGGGGCCTGGTTGCCATTTTGGGTGTCGTGAAATGGTTTAAGGTAAGGTAAGCTAGAACGCCTGAATAGATTATCGCGCGGCGTGTGTCCTGCAATCCGCACCTACATCCTATGTTCCAAGCCGCCAGGGGGCGTGTGGCAGGGGGTGTTAGGTCACGAGTCGCCATAGAACTATGAGCGACCGAAAATCCCGATCCAGAACGATCCCTTTTCTCTTCTTGTTCACATTTTGCTCAAAGTATTTCTTTTCACTTCTGTTTTGGCACAACTTCCATTCCTCTGTCGGTTTGTTCTCGGTGAGAGAATATTTAAATGGAAGCGAATGGGAAGCATTAAGAAATTAATGGTTTTGGTTTCGTTAAAAAAACTTAAGTTGATTCAGAAAAAAATTAAGCATCAACATCTTCACACGGGAGCAGTTGAATTCATTTAGACACATATATTCTCAGATTAAGCTTCCTCAATTACGGATGAACACGTGTTGTACAGACATGATTTATTTTCACAGCCAGAAAAAATGGTGGTTTGGAAAGGTAGGGAAAGGGGTGGGAGGAAGCTTTCCAGGAGGATAGGGGATGTTATGGGGTGTGGATGAATGCAATCACGATGAGAGAGAGAGAGTTTGGTGGAGTTTGAGGGGTGGGGAGAGGAAGAGGGGGGGAGAGGGGAGGGTGAGGAATTCGCCGAGGGCTGGTCACCTGGAATTTACTCAAAAGGGTTTGTGCGGGAGTGACTGCGGAAGGTCTGCAAGGGAGGGAACCGGGATTCTTACGAAACATCAACTCTCATTCCCTCACCCCTTTACCGACATTCCTCACCCTCATTCTTATATCCTGCCCATCAAGCGACTGTGTGGTCATTGTCCAGGCATTGAAAGATATGAAATTGAAGATAACCGTATCCGCGAGACGTAATGGAAGGTAATTATAAACAAATTAAAACAAAAAAAAACAATTTCCCACAAATTTGTTGAACGCGTTTCACTAACTTTAATAATCATCAGGTGCCTATTTAATTTTCTCTTTTTATGTTTCAAGCAGGAGAATTTTAAGTTTCAGGTACATATTGGCTCAAGGATTGAGCGGGTGGGAGTGAAGTCACGAGTGGGTGGAGGGAGGGGTCTTATAGCTACTATGAAGTTTGGCCTTGAAAGGGTATCATACTGGTGAGAAAGGAGGGGAAGGGGAAGTGGTAGGGGGAATTGGGGAGGGGAGAGGTGGGGAAAGACATAGATGAAGGATGTGGGTTTAATTGCGGAAAAAGAATGGCGAGGAGGGGGGGAAGTGATTAGGAAACAATTTTTCTTTGAGCAGACAGCTTTCTTCATGTTGGATGATTTACCTGATGATGGCTTAAATCGCTGAAATGCGTTGTGCGCTCAATACAATTTACATCCCTCGCATCCTCTGAATATGTTTAGGTACCCCGGGTCAATTTCTTCCAATTGAATTGTGTGAAATATTACCTACTCATTTTTGCTCATTCTTTTAGTGATATTTTTTTCATCAAACGAACAGTGAGGAAATGTTCAAACGAATGAGTTGAGGAGGTGTGTTTTTTTATACGGAAGTATTCAATTCATGGAATGACAAAATTCAGACGGGATCTCCTCGACTCGTTGAAACATTTTATGAAGGGAAGGAAAAGTGGTAAACGAATAGATAACTACTGGAATGATGGGGATACACTAGAGGCGCGAATATTAAATGCTCGACTAGCAATTAGTCTGCTCTATAAATACGAAATATTTGAGTGTGATGCTGACACTCAGAATATCTACGCATAAAAATCTAACCCCACATTGCATTGGTAGGTGAGGCCACAACGAGGACCCTTTGGGAAATTGTTTGTCGTACAAATCCTTTGTAAGATATTCTATTTCCCTTCCGCAGTTCGTCCCACAAGAGATGTCAATGAGAGGTGCAACCATTCAAAATAATCGGTAATAAAATGTAATCTATGTAAGTTTCCACCGCATTGTTCTAATGTTCCCTGCATGTTCTGACTCTTCGTCCTCGTACGATGGGAGGGCTGACAGCAGTTTTGCTAGCTATACTGTTAGCGGAACAGTTGTCTTCCTAGCCAACATAAGCAGACGAATATCCAGAAAATGCGAAGAAAATTACTTGTCCCTCATTTCATATTAATAGTGCAAATTCGCTAAAATGATCAGTGAGTGAACACACCTTGAAAAACGCGTTTGTGGCGGCTTACAATGTAACATGATGTACAAGACGCAGACTAGCTTATTTATTTTCGTTTGACGAGACAAAATACTTAATATTTTCTATTGGAATGAAAGTCCGAAATGTGTCGGTCTCGACTGTGAGTACTCTAATACTTAGGTATAGCGTAATTGCACGGTGAATCTATAATAATTTACAACGCCAGTTCAAGGAAGTGTCTGGTTTGCTGGGATACACATGGAAGGAAATCTTTCATCCAGCCATTGGATGTAACGCGCTGAGTTTGGTGTCACCTTAGAATGCATGCAGAATTAAATTATATTTTCTTGTTCTCGTAACAGTGGAAGCAATTTCTAAAAAATCAATTTCCTGCTTTCTAATAGAAAATTTTCAAAAGTTAAAAATCGATTTTTGATGCTTTCGACTTTCAGAATTGTCGCTTAGCCGGTAAACGAAAATAGGTTTTATGGTCTTCGATTTTTGCAAACCAATTGTGCTGTTTTCAAACGGTGAACACGAAATGATATTTATTTTCGAAATGAAGTAGACCCGGAAGGCCAAATTTTTAGTGGATCATACTTACTCCTATACGAACTCAACGATCGTGGGTTCGCTACTTGAACTGAGATGACGCCGTCCTAGTACCCCCCCCTTACCAATTATATTATTTCAATCACATAGTTTGTTTAGGACTGAAAATATTGTTAAAAAAAACTCTATTTATTACGTAGTTCATGCTTTATTTATAATTTGTAGATAGTCCATTGAATTCTCCAATATTGCTTTAGTTGGCTTCAGCGTTGCTACCAGTGAAACCACGAGTGATTGGAGCTCCGAGTCCTTCTTTTGAAATTGATTGCCTCCTCTCTTAAAAAAAATTTAAATCATCTTATAGCTGTACTGTTGAGAAGAACGCACTCCTGTAGCATTATATAGTCCTCGGCTGACAATTCGTCCAGGGAGAGCAAAATTTAAATGCAGGGCATTGCTCTTTGCGTGTTGCCTCCATCGTCCCCGTAGGCGAACTTAAAATGTTTCAACTTGCAACGGCTGCCGATGACGCGATACTGTATTCAGATCAATGAAACTTGTACCGCATATACATTAGTCTAACAATTTAGCATAAAATTACATTTCTGTAAAGTTAATTATGCATATGAAAAATGTATTGTCACTCTGTTTTGAACAGCACTCATATTTTTATCATAGTTGTGAACGCGTAAACACGATTCTCTTTCAGTTCTGAGTCAATTTGGTATCCAATTCGAGGGAAATCGATCAATTTTGAATCAAAAAATGTTTTAAAATATTAGTAACGAAAATGTCTATTGCGGGTTCCCCGCGCGATTTATTATAAGTCCTAATTACCCTCCCGATCCTGATTGAGAAAAAACGACCTCAATAGTTACTCGACCCCCACGACAAACCAATGCTTTGTTGATCAAATATAGTCAACCCAAATAAATTAGCCATCTGAGGATTTCGGCCGATTTTATGAAAAGACTTTTTTTGTGTAGAAACTGCGGTCGAGTTAAGTTGGGAAAAGGGAGATAGGAGGATCAAGGGGAGGTCAAAATTATGGAACTGTTTTATGGACGACCCTTGCGACTCTGTAATGAGCGGTGGTGGTAATGACACACAAACCAATAGGTATATTTTCGTTGGTTTAATAAAGATTAATTGTATGCATTACGCAACTATTATGTTAATATGCGAAAAATTCACAACGCAAAAATTATTCACCTGAATCGGGACTCGAACCCAGATGCCTCGATTTCCGGCTGAATTCTTTAGCCAGTTAAGCTACTCGGGCATCCTCTTACGCTGTGAATTGCTTATTTTACATTATATTTTTTTTAAGCAATGGTAGGATAAAATCAATTACTGTGTACAACGAGTGCAAGTGCTGAATACTCATACGTTTTTGTGTGTAACCTTGCCATTGCTATGCTGGCGTATCTTTCGTCACATGCTATTGCTAAAATCTATCGCATCCCCATCCTATTTCTATGACTGCATCTGTGTGGCAATATAGTGGGTGCGTGGATTTTAGTGGGCCCCACGGGGGCAGTTGTAAACTCCTTTGTCCCGTCCTTCCCTCCGCCTCCCTACCGTCGCTTCTGTCTTTCCTTTTACCCCCCCCCCTCTGTTCTTGGTCAAAAAAATACGTGCTTTCAACAGGTGTGCACCGGGAAATGCTGTGTCCTTCTCGCGCCTCTTCCGATTCCTGTACTGTACGGCCTCTTCATGTGATGAACAAGAAGGCGTTTGGCAATTCCACAGGTGACGCGGTCGAGTCGTTTTATTCAATGTTAAATCTCTTATTAATTTCTGTTCCGCTCTTCGCGTATATTGCTCACGACTGATTAGCGAGACGTTCACTGCAGAATTCTCTCGCTAAAACTAATCCATTTAATAAATATTTGTCTGGGTTTGCGCGAATAATATTTTTTTTATTTTTAATTAAATGCAAATGTTTGGAACCCCAATTGCGTACGTATTAATTATATTTTTGGCATGAAATGAGAACCACGATTATCACGACTACCCAGAAAATATGCCTGGTTGGCAATCGAACCCTACACTTGGAGTGAAATTAGTGAAGTAACTTTGTAATTCCACACACTTTATTAATAATACGA
>LYUA01000967.1:421599-437775 GCA_002093875.1 Calopteryx splendens | reverse complement strand
TACTGGGTGAGCTCTCTACCCTCACCTACCAAACCGACCTTCCGGTTGATTACTGTGATTTTGATCTGATTTAGTACTTTTTACTCTCTCAAGCGGCTTATTATAAATGCTAATGCTCCCTTGGGCTTAATAATTGAATATATAATTATCTTATGAAAAATATTAAATACATAACATATGTACTTGTATCTTAAATTTGATATTCCAAAAGTGTTTGTTGTAACCTATTTATCTTTCAATGAAGCATAATCAGGCTCTGATGCTAAGTTATAATGTCAGATAATCATTGTTGCAAGAGTGCGATCAGTAATTTGAGAAATATCTAGACCTTTTACCTTTCATTTTGCACTCTTAGTATTTTTTTAACTTTAATTTAGCATATTTTTATCATATCTCCATACTGCAGTTATGACCCTATAGTTTGATAGTTGATGGTAGAACTCACAATAACCATAGGCCTATATTATATTAAATACCCTTATTCAGGATATGGGTGCTAGATCCTTTCCTTGTTCACCTGTGATTTTCTAGTGAGTTCTGGGACCCAGAAAATGACACACCTTGAACTTGGTTGGGAGTGCCAGGAGGCATCCTGTGGATTTGAATCTGGGGTCCTGAGATGAGCGCCTAATACTGCCCTTTGCAATTCAGTCGTTTCAAGGGTCAGCTGATGGGACATTTTCCATGACCAGTCATTGGTTATTATATATAGAGAATCATTATCAAATGCTCTGCCTCGTACCGCATTGTTCAATGATTTATGATTTGAAATGAAAGTTAGCCACAGCTAGAAATAGCGGTGGAAAAAATGATACAAACAAAGGACACTACAATGGAATATTAAGTCACATGATACTTTCTTTGTGACCAGCATTCTAGTGAATTTTTTATAAAATGACCTAAAATCCAGTTGATCACTGCTGAGTGATCTTTTCTTCCATCAATACGCGTACTCTGATCGTCAAAGCAAAGTCATTGGGCTAACACCTCAAATCTCTTGCCCAACACAATTGAGTGGAATGTTGAGTGTCCATTACGACCAGAAGAAAAAAGTCTTTGGATATTTTCTCTGTTGAACTTCAAAACAGAAGAGAGCAAAAGAAGCCTGGTGAAAGCCTTCAATTCAACAATATCTATATTAGAATATTAGGGACGATCTCTTTGGCCTGCCTGTCTTCCTGCACTTTCATTTGCTGTTAGTAAATTTCATTATTTCACTGATCATATAGTCATCAAATATCAAACTGAACACTTCTGTTATGGAAGGATTTTCACCCAGTGTCATTGCTAGTGTGTGCAGGCCCGGTAACTACACAATAATATTCCATTTAGGCATTCTTGTTGTCTTTTTTGGCTCTCTTCTATTCTAGGCAAAACCATTTCTCCTGTTAAAGAACTTGTCACTGCCATCGCCTGAACTGTCATGATGTCCATATCCTTGTCCTCAGAATCTAATTGAACTGAGGAGTCCATGGAATGTTCACCAAACATATCATGACCATCGTCGCTTCCATTAGAATCGATGAATTCATTTTATGAATCTGATTCTTCACTGAGCTCCTGAAGACATTTTCTGATTTTTTTTGGCAAAGTCTGAATTGGAGAGTTTTCCTACATATGCTGATGAAAGACATAATGGGCCAGACTTTCTCTCCATGGTCTAAAAGAACAGAAAACTATATGATAATAAAGATCTTACTGGTGATAATGATGATATTGGATACTGAAGAATTTTCATCATCATAAAAAGAAGATTAAAGAATAGAAGTCATAAAAAATAAGATTAAAAATGATACATCGAAAAAGTCACACTAATGGCCATGTCAATGGTCTCTCAGACCGAAAATTTCACAAATAAGTTGAAAAAGCATTTCTCCACTTCAAAACTCGTCTTCACATGTTTTTCATGAAAAGTTGAAAAGGAACTAAAGTGTAGAAGGCCATGCGTAAAATAGAAGGGGGTTAAAAATAATGATAAAAATGATTATAAATTGTGATGCCATCAAATTCTTTTTTTTTCTTTCTTCAATTAAAGATATGTCATGTAAAAAAATGCAAAAAATAGTTTTGAGTTTATAGTTTATTTAATTAAACTACCCAATATTTTTAATAACTATGTATCTTGAATAATTTACCTCTTCTATTTTTAAGGGGGTAATTTTCTTCTGTTTTTCTACCCCCTTAAGTAATTACTTATAATGTATTCAATGATTTCCATTGCATGTGTGTGTATATCTATATTTACACAATTAGGTATTCCCTTTAAAAACTTCCTCCTTTTTATATATGCTATGCTTCTAAATATTTAAGAATCAAGTAACTAAAATTATTGTTTTAACCTTTATAGCACTGACTACAAGGATCTTCCCACTGAAGGCTTGCTGGTCAACTTCATAGGAATTGCAATCATGCTTTACACGGCCCTGATAATGTTCCTTGTCACAACCCCACGGTTCAGACGAGTTTCTATGCCTGAAGATGAACTTTTGTTGCGAGAAGGTATTGCTGGTGAATGAATATGGGAGTATTCATTTAAATGGAAACATGTAATTTATTTCTGGATGGCTATACATTCCACATCATTTTGTGAATTTACCTGAAAAGAATGCATGTACAAGTGTTTATGTAATCATTGTTTGTTGATTGTCATGGCAAATGATAATATGCATAGTGTGCCAATACTTTCCAGAACTAGCCGTTCAGTGGTCTCATTTACATAATCAGGGATTAATCGTTGTGAGAAAGAGTTGAGTCTGTAATAATTTTATTTTGAATTATCTATTTCTATCATTGATGGCCTAGATTACCATCCCATTTGACTGCTTGAATATTTAAACAACATAAATTTTATATGAGGTTGTTATTGATTTGTGCTTATGGATCTGAGATATGCTTTTTGGCATCCTTGGCTATTGGTTTTGAAGTGAACTTTGTATACAGTTCTATTTTTTTGATATTGTCAGATAATATATTGGTGTTTTTTCAAGGCAAAGAAATTCTAACATCAACAATTTTACTTTTGAATACTGGAAATTCTGTTTCACTGTTCATAATTATATAATGGTTCCTGACTTATTTTGGTTGTTTACAGTTCAAAATAATTTCAAAGCCTAGTACTAATATGTATGCATTACTTCATGTATCAATTGAATATTTCCTTTCTCAGAATAATAATCTGAGATGTATTTTGAAGTTATTAATGATAAAAGACTAATATCTGGTTCTATGATATGAATTTAAATTAAGCAATGTAAATGTTGGTATGCATGAACATCAATTTTAGTAACATGATGTATTCATTATGGAGGCTGAGTTGAATCCTTGCTGGCAGCTTTTTTAATTTGTGTAGATTCTTGAAGTTCTTCCACAAATTTAAGACAAGTCATAGGTGCCATCAAAGTCTGTTTAATCATATAAATGCATAGGTACTTGTGGTTTACATGCACAATATATGTTTTCATTTATATGTGTATTTATGCATAATAGAAGTATCATCAGCTATTGACTTGGATTAGGCTACAGCTGTATCATTCTAACATCACTGAAAGCTTAGTTCCATTAATGGAAATTTCAAGGTAATAGCCTAAACATTTTAGAAGAATTTGATTTTTATGATATAAAAACATGATGCCTATTTCCAATGGGTAAAGGATGAAACATATATTTTTTTACCTTCTTCATTTGTGCAAATCCATTCGCACATTATTAGAATTAAATTTCTCCATTCTCTGCATCTTTGTTTTCTCTTGAAAACACGGACTTAAAAAGTAAAGCTGCTTCAATAGCAGATGTGTACAACAATTGCACCTGTATTTTCATAACATAGGCTTTTCTGTATAATAATACTTGCGAAAAGATTTATAAATAATTCTCTATCCGTGCCACTCATTAGGGATCAAAACAAGTGGGTGCAGTGCCTTGCTTGCCTAAATTTTTCCCGAGTAAGCCAGTTAGGTCGGAAATACTACCTATTCTTTCGCTTCCTAACATATTATATACATCATGTGCAATTTCTGCATAATTTTCATAGTTTCCATGCATGGATTACCCTATTTCCAAAGTATCCAAAATTTTGGGACAAAGCGTTGTTGTCTGGGTGCAGCACTGTCTGTCTTTCATTGCACTACATCAGGGTTTATACGATTATGGAAAATTAGATGTTAGCCATGGAGAACAGGTGAGTAGGGAGAAAGTCTTTAAAATGAGTACCATAAAATTTTGATAATTTAGATTGACAATCCTCAAAAGGTAAGCCATTATGAAGATCCCAAAATATTTTCATAAACCTTATGTCCACGGTACACATGCAGATTGACCATGCATTCAAGAAAATAAGTGAATTGGGAAAAAAGTCTAAACTCTTTCAATTTCTCCAAAAACCTGAGAAAAGATCAGGGTAAGAGCCATTTTTTAAAAAAGAAATTAGGAAAAAGTGCTTCCTTTGGGATTTTTCAAGAGAATGACTCCTTTTTAGTTTTGAGAGCAATATTTGCTTATCATAAGTCATTGTGCATGCAAGCCCTGTCAAAAACCAGCATTATAATATGTAGCACCCACTGTAGTTCTGGCAGTGGAAGGCACAGAGGGAAAATTTCTGGAATCATTACAGCCATTGAAATGGATGAAATTATTATTTGCATTATTTTTATCCTCTCTAAATGTCAATTGTGATCTTAGTTTTTGCGGTGTTAAAATGACAAAACTGAAGATTCTGGGTTTAAGGAAATGATTTTCAAATCAATAGGATTTTTTTAAGAAAATGGATTACTAAATAATTATGGCAGTATCTGTCATTCCGATTGCTATTTTGCAGACCAATAGCTTTGAAGTGGGAAGTTGAGAGAAATCTGGAGAAGTACTACATATTCATTTGGAAAAAGTTGGAATTCAGGAAATCGACCTAACCTGGTTTCTGCCTTCAGGCAACAAAATGCAAATGGTGACTCTTTCGAGGTTTTTTGTTACTTGGAGATATAATGTGTGGTACAAGATATGATCTGGAAGCAAGGACGTGGATAAATCCTAAAAGAATGACAACAATGTTGAGATAGCATATAGCTGCAACAAAACTGCATCACAGCGATACAAAATTTTACCAATAGTTGGAGCATTGACATTAAAATTTTCTGCTTAGTACTTTCAACACATCCCATCTTGGTTGGATGATGTCATATTTATGGGCTTAAAAACTAAGGGAAGCTTGTTGAGGTAGAAACACTTGGTTTTTTCACATAAACCTCAATATGAAACGCTTCCACAAAGTGACACCTGACTTCACTCAATTTAAGGGAAGCTTGTAAATCTAGATCTGTAGGAAAGTGGTGATGTAAAAACATTTTACCTTATGAGCTTAATTTAGGAGTTACCTATGTAGACATAAGTTTCTGTGTGTACAGTTGACTTACTCTCACCAGTCCATTGTTGGTCTGTGCCTCTGACCAAATAAAAAGCTGGCTGGTTAATCAAAAATGTAAGCATAATACCGTTTCAAAGAAAAGCTTGATTTTGCTGGCAAGATAAAGTGTAGTTATTTCATTTAGGGTTTTTTTATAAAAAAGAAATGACATTAATGCAAAGAGTATTGTTTTTAAATGACGCATACTATCAATTGAATCACTATACTGGCTGCTGATTTCAACGACATGGTAATCACTATCCCAAAACTAAGAAAGCGTCTCGATATTGTCTGGAAATATGAGACGTGGAAATATTGAATGTATGTTCTTTGGATTTATAAACTAAACTTTTACATTGATAGTGGCTTTAATAATTTTCAACATTTAGTATATCTATATATCTGAATGATTCCCTTACAAAATTTGTATGATTCTGTTTTATGACCAATTGAAGCAAGACATGTTAACACGGGAGTCCACTGAAGTTCTTCCTCTTAACTCCTCCTAACTAGCCATAATTTGACTATCAGCCGTGAAACATTAAGTGATGTGAAATCTAAGATATTTTTCCTTTTCAGTATCCCCCAAGTATCAAAGTTTATGATGAATGATTTCCTACTTTTTTCATTATTTTGACATTAAGTTCTGATTTAAAAGCAAATTTTATACCAAAGTAATTTATTGTGATTTTCTTGATTATTTGATTGAATTTTTTGTGTGATTATAACTATATCACAAATTGCAAGTCAGTGTATTTATGGTAATGTACTTGTTAAAAAAAATGCTATTTTTAATTATTATAAAGATATTTATCAACTTAATCCTTAATGGATTCCAATTATGTTTGATAAATAAAATTCAATGTTGTAGTGGGAGTGATTATTCCTAATACTTATGACTACCAAATGTAATTTTGGCTGTTAAGGGTGTTGATGATAAATGTCTGCATTTCAAAATGAATATAAAGATTTCTTGTTTCTGATCTAAGGGTATTTTTGTTTCCTTCTTTTTTGGTTATTACATTTTGAAGTACAATGTTCAGTGTAAATAACATTCTTAAAAATATTTAATAGCAATGTGATGAGATGGTACCACTTTTTCTTACCACATCCTTCCACATCCATACATTGGTCCTTATACTAGGATTGTCTGCCAAGGAAAGAAATCAAATAATTCCCATGGAATCTATTGATCTTAGAAAAATGGCAAAATTTCCATTGAATCTGTAGGCAACCTGGAAATCTGTGAAACTTAGGTGTGTATAAATTGTTTTAGAATTGATTCAATTCTTTGTTTTTCTCATATTGTAAAAGAAAACTCGAACTCATCACAGTTTTTCTCTTTTATAGTCTTCCCCATCTCAGTTATAATTGCCATCTTGCTGTAATAGTTAAAAATTTTTGTGGGTTAGTTAGTCATTACCCATCATATGTGCATTTGATGTTTGTATTTCATACATGACTCCATTTGGAAGGTCAAGAATTCAATGCCAGACATTTCTCCAATAATGGGAAAATAAAATTAATAAATGGAGACTGAAGTAATTGATGTGTGGTGATGAGATGTTCATGTGAAGCCCATGCTACTAAGGTAGGTATGTGCTTAATGGTGGCCACTTATGATATAAGGGAACTGGGTTGACGCTATATGAGTGTTTTAATCAATCTTTTTAACAACCTAAAATCCTTCTTGAGATGGTTAATATGCCAAGTTTTAGATTTTATCTAATAAAATAAATACATTGCATTTAATGGCATGAAATAAATGGATCTAGGTGAGATTTCCTTAAAAATTAACCTTTCTACTAAAACTAGATTAAGTGGAACCAGTAAAAGATGTCAAAACCTCTTAAAAATTCCAGTTATATTGAAACTGTTTGAGGTGTGAAAAATAATTATGGAATACTACAAAGTGGTGTATTTTTCCATGTCACAATTTTACAAGGTTAGTTTGCCTCTAATCACCTGACTTAAACCAGATAATGTTATTTATGACTTAATACCTTAATATATCAAATACTCCTAGCCTGCTCTACTTAGTGAAATAAGGCATAGATACTATAGCTTGGTTGAAAGTTCCTGGCATGTGCACAGAAACCCATTTTTGGCCCAGGGGGGATTACCAGTGTGGGTGAAAGCAAAGGATGAAATGACTATTCTCCTTCGGGGCAGTCTCCTCAGTTTCAGTCCTGCCATTCTGTGCATCGAAGTTCCAGGAACTTTCAACCAAGCTATACTATGTATGTTTTTATATAGGTAGATGTCATTTCAAATATATTATTTTTCTCTCCACTGCATACACTTTGTTTGTGAACAATATTGGAACATTTAAAAATAGTATTAGTGTAATGATCATTCTCCAACATTTGTTCATTATGTCATCAGAATTCCTTTAAAATGAAGTTTAATTCAGATTGAAAATCCTAGGATGGCCCAAAAAAAATTGACTGATGGATGAATGCATATGCTGAACCTGAGACTAAATCAGATATTGTAATTAATGTATGTCATAATAAATACAGCAATATAAAAAATTGATCATGTTGGAACTCAGGTGAACAAAACCACTCAATGCAAATGAATCATCTATGATGAACCATCTTATTTTATTCAATTGGGAAGATGCTGTAATACCCCTTTAATTATCGTAAAATGTTTCTTTTTTTAATGTGGTCATTTTTTATTATTTATTTGTTATATTTTTTAATAATTTTAAAATTTCCATTTAAATATTTTTCCTTTGATGCATTCCGAGTTTTGTGTGCAGGTTATCACGTGCTTTTCATTCAAAAGGTTTCAGAGACAGGAGGAGGATGGGGGTACTGCTAGAAAATTCTCTTAAGTTCTTTGCTTTGTTAAAAATATTGGACATAATATTGCTCCAGTTGGAAATATATGAATCTTTTTTTCTATCAGAAAAGTTTGGAGTCCCATAATATAAGTGAGATCGGTCACGTAAGGCACCACTGTACATTCCCGTAAATAGGGTAAATTGCAAGGCAGCTATTTGACCTGTTTCTGGAAAGTATGACTCCATTGTTCCCTTGATTTTAGGTGCATAGACTAGGAGGTAATTTTGCGCCATGAACACGCATCGCTAAAGGCATCTCAAAAGATCAATCCATTAGTTGGATTTGATGCTTGAGCGGCCCGGCTACAAGGTCCGTGTCATCCAGGGCTCCTCCTCTGTACAAAATTGTAGGCGTCGTATTGTGGGAATTATCATAAGTGTCAAGAAAAATTCAGCTTACGAAAACTGATTCGGCGCCTGGTCCCCCCCCCTTCCCCAGTTGAGGCCCTACCCGGTGAGCGATACACCCAACCAACTGACGCCCAGATAGTTCTGCACGTAATTAATTATCAATTTCACTCTTCTTAAGACTTGCCTCGTCGTTTTCCTTCCCTTTCGTTATTCATTGTTTTGTAATGAAAATAGCTGATTGATACATACTTGGATATTTAAACGTTGAGATGATTTTAAATAAATCCTGACCATCTTGCAAGCTGTAACGTAGAAACTAATGAGGCAGAGAAGATAGACGACTCCGACCCTGGTCTTAGAGGCCCACGAGTGTACGTAACTAGTATTGGATAGAAATGTCACTAAAAGATAATTATCAGTAATTAAAATACAAAAGTGACAGTATAATAATGAGAAATTAATAATTATTTTAATTACAAATCATTAAAAATCTCTTATTGCAATAATAATGGCACAATTAATATTTTTGTTCTTTTTGAAATTTTGGCGGGATTTGAAAAGTCCGCATTGTGTACATTGCGTCGGTTTAAAAACGACGAGTAGTCCGGCAGTCCAAATTAAGGTTCTAATGAAAGGAGGCAATAGTTCAAAACTATTTTTGGCGCCCGAAATAGGTATTCCCCGCCCCTCGCTTGCAACTTATGAAACTTTCACCCAAGCTGCATGGACATGAGTTTAACAACCCTCAAAGTCTCACTCTTTCACACGTAAACAACGTGGCTCTCAAATCGAAAGGTGACGAAAACAATGGCAGTACCATGTCCACTTGGGAATAAACAAGTGGTGTTTACGCATCACGTGAACTTGACCGCAGGGAGATGAGCTTATTTGCGCTGGCCGAGTCATAATGTCCCTGCGGTGTCGAAACACAAGGTTGTGCATGACTCTCTGCTTAATCAAATTTCAACCATTGACCTTCTGAGTTGCAGGAGCCCGAGCTACTCGGTAGGAACTCGACGCTCGCGAGCCAAATCGTGTCGAGCAACGTCATTTCGCCGGACGAGTCGAACAAAGGAGCCCTTCGGAGTGATTATCGATCCGGATCCGGTTTATCAGTTGACCCCCTCCCAACTCCCCAGTGACTCATTGCAAACGAAGTAGTTCTCAAATGCTCACATCCTCACCGTCGTCGGGAAGTCTTAGCTGGCGCTGTGGTTCATACGTCCGCCAGCACGGGGCTTCATGAAGGGAAAGATCGATGGGCAAGAGACATTATAAAATACACTCGATCAATCTCATTCGGATTGTTAATCCATTTGGTCATCGGATTTTACTGTTAGCACTGTATCTGGGTTGATCATTAAGCCCAGTGTTCATTTATAGAAAAATTTAGAATCCTTTTCTTTTCAGTAAAATATCATATCGAAATTTTCATGGAAATATCTTTTTGAAGGAAGGTAGCCTTCTGAAATCTCCTAGTCATACCGCACGTAGTCATCGTGTGTTCATGTGGAAAAATATGTGTCGCAATTTTTTAAAATCTCAGTTCTAGATAAGTGGTACTTATGCATAATTAATTTCTGTGCTGAACCTACCAGAAATGCTTACTGTTATATTTCTGTCGAAGATTATTTTTGCGATCATAATATTGTGAGAATTATCATGCACTTAAGACACCTTTTAGGAAGTGATAATGTATTTTATAAAATGGCATTAATTATTCCATGATGAATTTGATATCAATTTCGGAAATTGGTGAGATTTCTCCCTTTGGTCCTGAGTGCTACGATTTTTGTGTTGCCTTATTGTATATACCACTTCGATATTACAGCCCTTTTCAAACAGTTAACCATGCATCCTGGGGGTTAGGCAACGTTACTACTTCACTGTCGACGCGGAGGCCTGTTTTCTGTTTCGATTACGTCCGTTGAGATATACGACCACCTTTTAAGGTCATCCTTGCTTGCCATCACGAATAGCTCTGTTTTCATTGCTTAATTTAGATATTTAGATTTGTTTTAATTTAGATTCGTCATTCACAATTCAATTCAGTCCTGTGTAAAAATGTTCTAATATGTCTCATTTCACTACTGGTAGATGAACATTAAATATTTTCACAAAGTACCGCCAGCACTTTCACTTATATTCTGAACGGCAGTTAAGGCTAAGTTACTTCCCATACTTTCCATCAAATATTGAGTCACTTCGCCTTGCGTTATCGAAGTAAATATTTACTTCAATAATCGGTGCCTTAAGTTGGGAGTGACACCGAAATACGTGGTGTTATAAGAAGTGTCGTCATCGAAATTTATTAAAGCCCTCCAATCATTGTTCTCAGGCACCCTGACTGCACAGAATGTTTATAGAGAGTGGATCGTGTGCCGTGTAGGCTTTATCAGTAATTATTTGCTTGCACGCGAAGATATTGATAAAAGTCATCTGTGTACTGATAGGTAATTTTCAAATCACATCCTCTTAATGATAAGTGAATGTGTGGCCACAGAATGTTATTAAACAAAATCATAGCTTCTTCGCTCTTTAAGTTCACTCTCTTTTACTTAGTTTTCTTTTACAATTCAAGTAAAAAGTATACCTCGAAACTCAACTTTGGATCATAATTCTCACGTTTAAAAGTATTAATAGCATCGTGTTCTGTGGACAGAAAATGAGAGAAAATAATTGAGCTGACAGGGCATGTTCTGAGTTATAATTTTGATATTGGTAGGTTGAATTGTAAGTGCTCACAGTCATTATTCTTTGAATAAACAAAAGATAGAAAATTATTGAATTTTCTAAGATTCAGCATTCTTCATTTTGTCTATCTATTTTTAAAATGTTCTTATGGTTCTAATGATCATTTCCTACAAACCTTGCTTGTAGGAGATGGATATGGGATACTAAATGAAATAACGTCGAAACATATTTACTTCTCTGATATAAAATACCCAAGCAACCGCCAAAAAAGTTGTCAACAGTGTGTCTCTAAGGTCAAAGAATTTTGGCCTGTAATTGGTGATACCATCATCCAGGTCATAAAGTTTTCATTTTAATATTTTGCGAGCACTTAAGTCAGTGTGGTACAAACTTGACGTACCTAGCAGACCAAGATCCCAAGGACGCAAATGGATTTAGTTGAAAAACACTTAGAGCCGATCAAAGAAGAGGCTCATTTTGAAGAAAGAGATGTTGGCATTGACGGTGTGGGTTCTGAAGTGAGGCACAAAAGTGAAGACTTGGTAGAAGAGGAAAATACCGAACTCGCAGAAGAACCACAGAAGGAATTAGTCCCAGAAGCACGCATTACAGGAGAAACTAACCAACTCAATGAGTCTTTATCCACGCAAATAACGGATATCAAGCGAGTCGAATCGTCAACTTACTTTTCCTCATATTTATCAGGTAATTCCTTTAACTGACTTGATTTTACTAGAATTGAACTAAATAATGTTGGCGTCTTCAAGCTGATCTGAATGATTCACCCTCATTATTGTTTAGATGAACGCAAGTTGAACGAAGTGTGTTTCAAAGAATCACTTGAAATTGCTCCGAAAGGTTGTGTTGAACCAGGAAAATATTTTGTCAGCATAGAGAAAGAAAAGGCTGGACCTGATGTTGTTTTATTAATTTTTGTGTCCGTAAGACAAACCATCGATGGCATCAAGCAGGAGAGCACAATATTGGGACGAGTTACTTCCAGTTTCGTAACTTTGGAGGAAATGAGAGTTGAGTACGTCAGACCATAAATTTTTAAGAAAGGGGTCTTTTTAATTTTCTTCCCAATAGTGCGATATTGGTCCTGTTTAAAACCGCGTACTGATAAGGAAGTCACCAAGACTTCAGTTTGCCTTTTTTGCTCATAGTGGGTGTAAGTCATCGTTGTTGGTTAAATCATGAACATTAATCAATGCGTGGAAAAGAAAAATATTAGGAATAAAATACAATAGGGAACGCATAAGCAATGCGTTTTCTTATGGGTTGTCAGTGATTGGGGGGTAGCGGATTCATTTAATAAAATGTTGGAATATATTTTGGAATTTACACCGCTTGTGTCGCACTGATAAAGAGATGTTTTTCCCTTTATTCATTAAGTTTATTAAATGCATAATGATGCTGCGCTTTGCGTTCATGAAGTTAAATTACATTTCTGAGCTCTGTGAACGAAGTATTCGTCCCGCGGGAGTTTGGGTAAATTCTATTTGAACATATCGGGTATTACACTGGAGGCACACTAAACAGAACGTGGAGTTGAGATAAGGGAAAATATCAACATAAAGTTCCAAGTGTAATAATTCCCGATAGTCCTTTCCCTTTGGCTTCGCTCATGTAAAAGGACCGGGATTCTTGCACTCATTAAAATTATATAGCACTCATCTTACTCTTCAACGCATGTACCCATGGATTTCTTAGAACTCCGTGAATGTTTCTTAAATCTTCAAGTTTCGAAGCAAATGTTTTTATTAACGTCATTTCTGAACAAAATACGTATTTTTCCAACATATGTTTCTTAAATTCAGACCTTTGCCCGTAATTTTAAAATGTGTGGTAGTAGTTTAAGAAAAAGTATTATAATTGTTCATTAATTTCTTTTTCGAAGTATGCCTCATGTCTTGCGTTGTTCCTGCGTCGACCACTTCATCTTCATCAAGTTGCTTAAGCTAAAGTTTGCGTGACACAAACTTAAGAAAGACTTCCTCCTCTCCGATTTTATACTACGAAGTTCTCTCATATCCACAATTCGAGATGAAAATGTATCGTACCGTGAAAATAAACTCCGTGACGATGCCTGGTGCATTTTGCCAAATGACATGTGACATACAATGAACAATGTACAAATGAATTCCTTTCAGTTTGCTGCGCATAGGGAATAAACAAATTGAACACAACGTGTACATAATAAATGAAGGCGACAAGTACCATGTTTCGGTGTCTTCCTTTGACGGGAGGCAGTGGGAGAAGAAGGAAGAAGACATTCCTGTCGAAAAGCAAACGGTAAATATGACCAAACATTATTTACAAGTACCTAAACATTAAATATTAAAATAAATATAAATTCGTCCAAAAAATATAATGAGTATGATGTGCACCTATGCACAATTATTTTTGCTCGTAACATCACGCAGAAATATTTCACTGTGACATTTTGTAACCCATGAAAGTTCTTCACACAATTTCTGAAAATCTGCTGTTTCATTAGCTCATCTCAGCGTGGGATAATATGACGTGAAGGTGAATAAAATGCTTAGTTTTAAATTAAATGCATTTCTTTGGAAGATGGATGTTTTCTGTGCAGGGGACCGGGCAGGGTCTTGGTGAAGAGGGCATTTGCTCTCGAGTTCAGGGGGTACAAAATACCAGCTGGGGACTTAGAATTGTCCACTGGGACCATAGACCCTTACTATGCTGCATCCAGGGCCTCCTAGAGGTGGACTATATTGGACTCGGTACAAAGAAAATATGGTCATCATTTCATCTGCCGCCTTGAATGATGCCATGACTCTTTTTTTCACTGGAAGCTTCCACTTGCGCCAATGCTGTGCGCTTCCAAAGAGTTCATATTAAGTCATAATACTTAAATCCGAGACGTGACAAGGGATAATTGGATCTTTTGGACGAGTGTATAGCATGCATAAGCGCAAAGGTGTAATAATAATAAAGGAGGAGAGCTGAATGGTTATTTTTAAAAGGCGCCACAGATCTTAAGGAGCTAAATTAATAATTTGAGGACACCTTTTTTTTCAAAAATAACAAAACTTCCGCGTTGTAAAGCCCGATGCTCATATTTTGATAAATTTCATAATTTATGATCAGCATAATTTTATCATTCAATTTTTAAATCATCCGTGCTCTTGTGTGTGATTCATGAGAAACGACCATTCCAAATAGTACTGTTCCCTAATAATGCGTCCCCTACTTTTCACAGCATCACACCACCCCTTATACTTATACAACAACCTAGTACAAAAAATAATTCACTATAACTCCAATCAATCTCTTGAACATGACCACAACAAAAAATACAAACAAAATGTAAATTTATTTAATTAAGTGGTTTTTCAGTATCTCCGGCCATCTTTAAATTGAGCAGTATATATTTAATTTTAATTCCATCCGTGTCGTAAGAGCTGGTGATATTGAATGAACTTCCACGGAGTGAAGCCGGAATCAGTAAATTATATATTCAGTTATTATAATTGCTAATTGAATCGACAATTGACTTAAGAAAAATTTCAATGCACAGTTATTAGTGAACGAACAAATGTTTGACACATATACACACACGCCAAGGCATAGAAATAAAATTTCCCCCACCTTAAGATTACTCACTGGATCCGTCCCTGCCTGACGGATAGGCAATAGTCCCTTAACTTTTAAACAGATAATTTTTAAGGGTAATCAATAAATGTGTTTTATGATTTTGTGGCAGGAAATAATCCTCATTAGTATTACTTTATTCACAGATTTTGATGGGAGAGGGCGCCAACTACCTGTTCTTGAGATGCTCAGCCATGGAAGGAAAGAAGAAGACTTTAAATTTCACAACATTACTAAACGATGGCAGTCTACACTCCTGCAGATACGTAAGAAAAACTGATTTTTTTACTGTGCGATTTGTAGGAGCTACAACGGTAGACGCCGTTTCCCACCGCTACTGGTCACGTCATCACATAAATCTCAAGTGCATTAGAGCTTCGTAGAATTCTTGAAAATGTTTTTGGACTGTGAATCACAAACTAGATGAAACTGTACACTGAAAGCGTAATGATGAGTGCGAGAGGGGCAATCATCGGATTACTCTATTATAAGGCTCGGTTCAACTATCAGGAAACTAGTACGATTACAGGCAGGCAGGCGATTCCCTCACTAGGATTAGGTGAACCCTCTTCCCTGGGAGAAAATTTAGGAATACGCCCCATGCCCGGGAAAAAGTTATGTCATATTTGGAAATTTAAATTACATTTCCCCTCGGCGTCCTCAGCTCATAGCAGCTCATCTGAAATCGGGACATTGTTTGTATTTTAAGGCCGTGATTCGCAAATTGTTAGTCGCGACTCCACGGAGAGGTGCTTAACTACCCCAGGAGAAATAATCGAATGATTAGAAAAGAGCAGTAAAAATAAATAATGATATGTTACATCATTAATTATTGAAATCTTATTCGTAGGACTTTTCAGCGTTAATTAGCACTTCAAATATTTTTCTTGAACTGGATCTTAAATTAGTCATTTCTCTTTGTGATAAAAAATGAGATTGCTACCTCAACTCCTGGATTATACCTCAAAATGATGCAATTTATAAGACTTCCATTTTAATTGCTCATATGGTATAATTAAAGTTATTCGTTCCTTAAGGTTACCTACAAGTTTTTCTAAAAACGTACGGCGAGGCGTGTGAAACTTCTCCAAGTTACTGGAGGCGTCAGAAAAAAAAAGTTTGGAAATATTTAGGGCATGGGGTGAAGCCTTCTTCAAATGATATACTTTTGTTACCACTGTAAAGGTGACCCGGAAGCGTGCTATCTCTGTAGCTCGACGAAGGAAAAATGTTGAATAAGCGAGGGAGAGGGAGGAAAAGATTAGGC
>LYUA01000967.1:369510-381627 GCA_002093875.1 Calopteryx splendens | reverse complement strand
GGAATTTTCGACATACATGGTTTTCGACTTACACAGAAATTTTCGGAACGAAATAATCATGTAAGTCGGGGACTTGCTGAATGTGCATATGGCACTCTGGGGGAATTTCAGCCTTAAATTTTTGGAAAGAAAGGGCTTGTTATACATCGATAAATATGGTACTTACTTCTTTACAGAGCTGAGTATGAATCTTAAGCAAGTACCATTTTAAATTTTGAGTTCATGTGCAGGGTGTCTGAATTGGCTGGTCTGAGAGCAAGCACAATTAAAAAGTGTTGATTGCCATCTATTACTCATGACTTTCACCCTGTTATTCTTTGATTAAAATTTCCTCCGCAATTTCTGAATCCCCACTGTTGTGAAGACCAATGAAATTCTGTAAAAAATTTTCATAATTTAATTCTTCTCTTGGTTTACATCTTCATGAGATGCGATGAGAATGAGGATGCTCACTTTATGTGAGCAAAAGTATAAGAGTAATTTTGTGCCACTCCCTTCAACTGCTTTTAAATATGCCAACCAATGTTTCTTACATGTTTCCTTCAATTAAACTTTCTTAGAGTTAGTGAATTAAAGAATGTAGTTTCTTTGTTCATTTTTGTTTGAGTCAATTAGGCACAAAACATGTGCTCAAAGAAGTTTGCAGAAACCAAGGTATGAAGGCAGTTCAATAAAGAATGATCATATAATTTTTTTAACAACATACCTTTACTCATCCTCCAAACTTTGATGGCCCCTCTCAAAGTGGTCCCAATTGGATGCAATGCACTCGTCCCACCTTTTTTTCCAGTCTTTGAGGACATGCTGATAGCCATTTTATGATGGGGCCTTCAAACTCTCATCAGCAGCCTTCACCACTGGTTCTGATGATGAAAAACACTTTCCACGAAGGTGTTTCTTCTCACTGGGGAACAGGAAAAAGTCAAATGGGGATAGGCCTGGACTATAGGGAGGGTGAGAAACACACTTCACATTGATTTTCATGAGATATTCAGCAACAACATTTATGGTGACATGCAGCCATGCATTAGTGTGGCACAGCATCCAGCCTGTTGCTTTGAAATCTGCCCTTTTGCAATTGATATTGCCTTGTAGAATTTTCAGTACATTCTTATAGTATGCTCCATTTACAGTTGTGTTTGTGATACCATATGCTGATACACCATTTCCTGAATGTCGAAAAATATGATACGAACATAAATATCTCAGCAGAAGCCACCACTTTGGTGTTGGTGATGGTGGAGATTTCCACACAGAGCTTTGCTGTTTCCTCTCAGGATCAAAATGATGTAGCCAAGTTTCATTGGTGATAGTGATAACCTTTGACAGACACTCATCTTCCTGTAATATCAACTTCAACTGCGAACAAACTTACATGCACATGTCCTGTTGTTCGAGTATGAGCAATCTTGGAACCCACTACACAAACTATGTCTTATGTGCAATTTTTCAGTAAATCAACAAGTAGGTGGCACCCAATGCTATTTTCAATATTTCTGTTAGTTCTCTTAACGTTATTTGGGGCAATCTTCTCTCACAACAGCAGCAGGGGTGTTAAGGTTTACTTCCTTAAGAGCAGTGACTGGAGCTCTGGGCCTACCTTCCTTTGATAATGATTGTCTCCCCTGTGTAAACATTTTAAACCATCTTCTAGCTGTGCTCTAGGGTAGAACAGACTCACCATGATTCTCCTGTAGCATTACATAGGCCTTGGCTGATGATTTGTTCAGGTGGAAGAAAAATTTCAATGCAACATATTGCCTCTATCCTTGCCATTGTGTGAACTGAACATGTTTCAACTTTCAACAACTGCCGCTGATGCAATACTGGAGTCAAAGCAATAAAATTTGTACCATATATACATACAAATTTAAGGTAACAATATAACAGTTAATTTTTGCACAAAGTAAAGTATGTGAATAAAAAAATAATGGCCACACTTTATTGAGCAGCTTTCATATTCAGCATTAGATGACTAGCAGTTTGTGCATTGCTTATTCTGTTTGTTATTCATGTACTTACTGTGTATATATGATTCTTGATCATTAGAAAAAATCATCCATGGCAATATCATCAGAGGGATGTAGCTCAATATATTTTTCAATTGTTTATCATTGAAAGTATCCAGCATTTTTATTTTTGCAGCCATTACCACCTTATAACTATTACATGAAGGTGAAGGGGCTTGATTATTTCCTTGACCCTGTGCATGACATGATTTCAGTGAAACAATCACAATACCCCATTATGAGACCATAAAATCCTAAATTGTTAACTCCAATCCATGGGAGCACACATAAGACCAATGAAGGAATCTGAATCTGCTAGAGAAATAGACTATTTCCAGTCACCTATTTAGTCCTGTGACATGGTTTAATTCACCATCTTTCAAGGCACAGTATGGATTGAAAGTGTAGCTGTCATTCACAAGTGGTGTCATTAACATGTTCCATGGGATGGCTACTCAAACCCTCAAAATTTGTTGTAAAAAACTATTTCCTCTTGTGCCCAAGAGAAATGATGGCCTGTGCAGAAGAGCTAATTTTCTCCCCATCCTTGCTTGGTTTGGTGTCTCCCTAGATAGCCCACCTCTTGCTCTCCAATATGGAAGCAGAAGCTCATGCAGTTGTTGTGGTGAAATACTTATTGAGAAAATACAGAAACTATGTGGCACTACAAAATGTTTACAAAATATCATGCTATCGGACACCATTTCATTGATTTTGCATAGTTTTATTGCAAGTTTTATCTTGGTGGTCAAAATCATTACCCAGTATAATTAGTCATAGAACACCAAATATCAAAGAGGGGTGAGTTTTCATGCATTTTTTGGAAAAAATTAAAAATATTAATAACTCATGGCATGGAACAATCATGAACCATTAATGAGCCATGATAGGCTCAATCAATATTATTGCTTTTTACCACCTTTGAACAGGACTAAATGCATGATACGATGACGAACCTTTACTTCAACAGCTAAAGAAATTTCCAGCTTGCTACATGTGCCGAGAAAGTCCAAATATTCTTGGCATCGGCATCTGACCTTTCCCTGGTTCTTTCAAAGACGGAATCTCTAATAAATTAGGATTTCCCTCACAATCATCTAGCTAAATTTGCATGGTATAGTCATGTTATGCCTAAACAGTTTTTGAAGTTGGATATCAACTTGAGATAAATGTAGCCTTGTTTAACATATGGACAAAATTTTGGAAGTGACTGTGCATATTAAACTGCACAAATCCTAATTATGCCAGAAATGCATTATATTTTTATATTTTACTTTCAGAGGATCAGAATTGTGGTGCATGCAATCGGAGATTAATTAGCAAAGGTAAGATTTTCCACTTGTTCTCTCCGAAAGGTTTCATCAAAATACCTCTCTATGGTTTCATGTCAGATAGGCATATCCACCAAAATATCAATTTTGAGGAAGTATATGGTCTTGTATTTCAAACCTAATATTTAACTACAAATTCAATGGCTACTTTAAAACTTAAATAGTTGAGAGCTATAAATACTTTATTATGTTATTCTATATATAAGGAGTTTTATTTTATATTCAGTTTACTTACAATGCATGTTTTTGATTTTTGTCAATTGGAGGAAATTGATTGTTTTCCTTAGGCACCTTCAGCCCTTGAATTGCCTGGAAATTATTTTCTTGTATTTGTTAAGCCACCTTTTGGGATTCTGGTGATTGATGATACTAACACATTTTCAACCACAATGGCAGCTACTTCCTTCACCCTGTTGGCATTCTTGTTTAGTAATGCTATTTTAATGAATTCAACAAAACAAAATAGAAAACTGAAAACGTTCCTCTGAAAAGACCTGAACAATCAGGGAAATCTTAATGACTACTTAGTCGACACCCTGAATATTGCTATATTTAGTGGCATTTTATTGGGGAATAATGATGGAAATAAAACTAACCCGCAGAAATAAAGTACCATTACTTACAACATGGCATTGAGTGTATACCATTCTGAAAGTATTAAATTTTTATGAAGTAGTTATTAGCTGGAGAATGTGTCAAACCATTGCAGTCCAATGCAGGACAGTGAATAACATGGCTAATTCTAAGTTCAGATGGGACTTAAAGAATCAATTAATTCTGTTTACTCATGCTTCTATTGCTAATTAATCCAACTTTATAAGAAAATTGTTCAAGAGGAACATATTGCAAGTTATTGAAAAGCTGCCTAATTGGGAATTACAGATTATCCTTTATGATAATGTAAATTATAGGATTTAAGAGCGTAGTTATATAATGGGCATAAAATACATGGAATAACGTGCTGATTCCTCATTTTCTTGCTTTCGTAAGAATTACATGTTTATGATGCAGTTCGTATCTATTCCTGTTTTATAAATTGTAACATTATTTGTTTGCTTTTTTTCAGATGCAAGGCATACCAGTAATTTGATGGTGTTTTATTGTAAACATGCATTCCATGAAGAATGTTTCCCTCTTCTTGACAGTCAGGTAGGCTTATAAATTTGACCTGTTTTTTTTACTTGTTGGCATGGTAACAAGTGGTTAGAACATTTGACTATGGACAAACTGGTGTCTGGATACCTCCAATGAAACCCTTGCTGTGTGAGTTTCGGGGTTCCAGAAATTTCTGGGAAATTCAAAGCAGTGCATGAAATGGAACTATCTGCCTGAATGTATATCTTTCTCATGAAGTAGGGCTGAGTACAAGAAAAGCTCTCCCTTCACCAATGGTAAGGGCACTTCTGGGTGAGGACACTGGTTTTATTTTATCTCTACTTGAGCATGGATAATAACAGTGTGCAAAGAATTGGCCAGTTGTTATACTAGTGGTCAATATTTCAGGTAAAATGTTGTTCATATGTTCTATGTAGTATATAAGCAATGAGGTCCTCGCAATAAGAGTATGGTACCACAATTTTGACTATATCCAAGCATAAAATTTGGGAGAGAGTATGATAAAATGCTCATCCCAAGGTTGGTTTTCTAACTCAAAATGTGTTCATGTGTTGGAGAAACAGTTGGAATTTTCAGTTTTATTTTATAAAAGTTTACAGGAAGACTACCTCTACTAGTTATGGACCAAGAAACTTTGATCTTTGTAATAATAAAATAAATAAAATAGTTTGTGATGATTACACATAATGAAATTATGAATCAGATATTTTCCAATGAATTACAGTTGTATTGACCATATCATTTCCTGTGATTGCTGTTATTTAGTATAATAAAAGAAGCTGAGGGAACATCAGTCAGTTGAAAGTATGGCCAACTAACAAAGTAAAGTCCCAATTTTTGTTGTATGAAGAAGGATTCCATGTCCCATAGAGATTGATTGCTGAAACCTCTCTCTCTCATTACTGGTTGATCTTTAAACATGTAATGAACTATGTAGGTAAAACTGAACAGTAAAACTGCTAAGTAATATGTGTATTTATAATTTGAATTTTTTAAATACAGTTTTTTGGCACTAGTAATAGGCATTGTATTAATCTACTTCAATTCATATAGAACATTGAGTAATCCCAATTACTGCAGCTTATTTCAGTGTTATCACATCACTTAAAGGCATAATCTTCTATTTAGATTGCTGGTATGATTCCCGTGCCAATGCATTTTACATTAATTTTATCCGCAAGAATAATATTTAAAAATTATATTGAGCAAGGATAGAAAACGTAAAATTATGCTGAGAAGTAATTATTTTTATAATTATTGGTTGAATTTCAAAGGAATTGCCAGTTGATGTGACAGGAACTCCTGCTCATGAGGGGAATTGACATATGCAGAAAGACAATAGATTCACAGTTTCCTTGACTTTGATTTTTCCTCAGTTTTCTTTGAATTGGATTAAGTATGAATGATTTTTTTGTGTTCAAGATGGTGCATTGAGCTTTGGAGCAATGGGTGCATTATGATTTCTTGTAACATATGGGATTCTGATTACTGTCATAATTTATTCTGTTTGTGTTAGCAGTTTTCATGTCAATGAAATTATTTTCTTAATTTCTTTTCAGAATTGCAGTATATGCCATTCCCAGAAAAATCCTGGTACTCTGCATTCATCTTCACCATGCAGAAAATGATGTGGTCATGTTATCATATTATTTTTATTTGTCTTGGCCGTGAGTACAGACTCTCCTTAGGGATATCATCCATGGTCTTATTGTCATGCTCGGTCAACAATGCAAATGACCTGTTTTATGGTCTTTCTATTTGTAATTAACTATTTGTTGTCAATAAATCACAATTTTATTATGAAACAAGCCTTGCCCAACAGTTATTCATAAGGTGCCAGCTGACCCAAATACTTAATGTACCTAATAAATATAGATAGATATTTTTTCTACCTTTACAAACACTACCACTAACTTGAGTGGGTGAAACAATGCCTGGGAATATGATTTATGCTTAGACAACATTGATCAGTAGTTAAGCCCATGAATTATTAATCAGATTTTGTTATTTAGCTATTCCAGTGATGATGATATCAAAGATGTTCTTACAAGGAGTTAGTATCTGTTTATTCAAAATAATATTTTTTACTAGATGCAGTCGTGCCAATAAAGGTTAAATAAGTGGGTTAGTGCATCATAATCTTGCTAACATAGTGGCTATAATGGCCATATTGTCGGAATATATATTATCAAAATACATGTGAATTATTTCTCTGCAGTGTTATCCATACACAGTGGAAACTGTCTTGATGACTACCTCTGTTAGAAGACCACCTTCTGTAACGATCACTTTTTATAGGCACCATTAATTCTCCATAAGGCAACGTTATCTGAACCCTCCATTATACAACCACCTGACGATTTGTATAACCCAGGCCTTATGCCTTGGCTACAATGTACGCGGATCAGACCCGACCAGGACGATATTTCAGACAGCAAACCATACGCATGCTTGCGTATGGACGAATGTGATGTGCCACAAACTGAATTTCAATCATGAAAGAAGTCAGCTCTGATTGGTCGCTGCTGCCATCCTAGGTAGTCAGTCTGGGATGTTCTCACAGGAAAATAAATAACATACATCTGTATTCTTTATTCAGATATGTGATCAGTAGCATCACCGGAAAACTTATAATTGTATCATGAGGTCAACTCCTGAGTGACATCTTTGAAGTACGAGATCGTGGGAAGGTTCTGCCTAGGACGAAGCAGGGGGAAAAAGGAAGTGAATGTTACCTGAGCACTGCCGGATTTGATTCATGTTGAGGAGAAAGAAGTTGAAAAATATGAGAACAGCAATTTATGGGAGAATAGTTAGTTGTCTTGGCCCACAAATTTCTCATTTTTTCCCTTGTTCAGGAATGATTACTTACTATTGACCCATCTCCCCTAGTGATTTCGAGAAGGGCAGAGAGATAAGCAAGGGTGGAAAAAAGCTGAGTGTGGTTTATAAGTTTATACATTATTTTGCCAGTATATTTTCTACCTTTGTAGTATTCACAAGCCTGGTTTTTCCACAACTAATTTTAAAATTGTTATTTAGTGCCAATCCTCTCAGTTAAATTGAAGAGAAAAGCAGAAAATTGACATCTTGAGTATAAAAAGTGGAATAAAAGACCGAATGGTTAGGTAACAAAAACTTGCAGAAAATTGCAAGAGTGGGAAAACATAAATTTTGAAGATTTTGAACCATGAGGACAAGCTGCTCCATGATTAGGAAAGGCAAAAATATGTGTCTATGTAGAGGAGAAGAAAGGAGACTTAATAGTTCAGGCATTGTGACAAATACATCAATTACATTTCATAATTTACACATTTCATGTATGTACTTTCTGGACCTCTTAATTATGCATTCACCAGGGTTCACACACACAACTTATTTTTATGTTATATATGGACACATGTAAAAACAAACATATGTATGTGATGTTTTAATTTAAATATGCCATTGATAATATCCTTTCTTTCCAAAGAGCATCCATATTAATGTAGCCATATTTTGTAAAAAATAAGGCTTTTCAAGCCTGCAGTTAACACAATCTAACTTTGGCATGTCTTAGGCAGCCACCTGTCTAGAAAACCTCTTTTTTCATAAATCGTCAATGGTCGCCATAGGTTCCTCTGTATTTTTGGTTTTTGGTACATGGCCCTAGTACTAAATTTCATTCTGATGAGACTAAATTTGGCTTGCCCTTTGGTATCATAGGGACCAGCAGTAGGAGTAAAATATTCCTCTGACCCATGGTGGCACTGAATCCATGGTGGATCCTGACTTTTTGGTGCCTTGTGCTATTTAAAGTAAGATGCCTTTTTCTAATCCACCAAATAATAAATATTAATGGTAGTCTGCCCATTAGGGTAAGATTTTGATGAACACCAGAGATGACATGTGCCACCCGGAATCGAGCCCAGGCCCTCCGGCTAGTAGCTCAGCACTCTACCCACTGGACTACTGTCTCCCTTGACTATATAATACTAAAGTGAAAAAATATTATCAGAAAATATTTTTTAAAGATACATATAATTTAGCAAAAAAATGCCAGAGCCAAGAAATACATAATTGGCAATAATTAGTATTGGTGTAACTGGGGATTGTATGAATCCTTTGTAGTATATGGCACAAAGATTGTATGGCTAAAATTATTTAGCTTTAAATGTAATTACTCATGAAACTAAACTTTGGCCTTTCTGTTAAAAGGCAGGTGGATTTCTCACAATAAAAACCTAGCTGACTAGTTTATACACCAATAATAAACTTATTGTGCACAGAGTGATTTGTGCAATTTTGAACATTTTGGTTTATTTTTCAAAGGCTTTTTTATTATGAACTATATTGAGAACTTCAAAATAAAAAAATCAAGACCCATGCATGTATGTGACCTATGACCTTAATGTAAACAGGAAAATTGTAAGCCATTTTTAACCTGTGGAAATTTATTATCACTAGAAATTCAAGGAGGAGAATCAATGTTGGGCAGCTGTTGATCTGAACTGAAATTTGGAGATGACTTTTTGAACTAGACATTCCATAGGAAAGCAGGTGAGTGACAAAATCATTTGAAGTCATGCAAGGAGTCATTATTATAGGCACCTTTTTTCCTCTTTTTCAAGGTAAAATCAGAAAATAAGCTATCTTTATGCATCACTCCATTGTTCGTCATCATAACAGTAATGAACCTGAAGATTGGGTTTGATAGGTGAGTGTAGAGGTCACTACAAACTAAGCCTTAAGTTGTGTGAAATCCACATCCACAGGAAGGATTTGGAGGTCAGTTCATTTCCTTGTGCACCTGTGGGTTTCCACAAAGCACTACTAATCAGAAAATCACATCACTTGGATTTATTTATGGGATTGACCGTTGTCTGTACAAAAACATGTTCATTTCTACTGCTCTTAGTAGTAGTCATTAGGGGAGGCAACCAACAGCTGAGGTCATTTGCACCACTAGGGAGAGGTGAGTAATATGGCTGTGGTCGGATTTCCAAGGAAGGGTGGAGAGAAACCTGGCATTGTCATTAGCCTACTCTTAATGAAAGACACCAAGGGGTTTACCATGTAAAGATGGATGTCTATGGACACTTTGACCAGCCATTATATCATTGGGACATACCCAAGTAGATGAAAAAATACGTAAGTTTAAGGTCACAAGAAAGTATTTGGCAATAAGAAAGGAAAAAAACAAACAAAATTAAGTATTGAGTATGATTTATTGAAATTATTCTCTATCATAAGCATTTATAATACTCCAAGACTACTTCTAGTTTCACTGTGTAAAATTGCTAGTATTCATTATGATGGAATAAAACCACTACCTATGCCAATTAATTCCATTATTAAATTCATCAAACCATGGTTTTGAAAACTTGTCTTCATCAAGGACATTGACAATGGCACAAGTTGTTATAAAAAACCATGGTGGGGTTAATTTAACACTACAGTGTGATAATTTACATAGTAGCTTCATGCTATCATACTGAAGTTTTAATTCTGCATACCATTTTTTCTCAAGACGATATTTTGGTACTGTTCCATTGTGGGGACACCACCGTCGATTTTTATAAATTTTCAGCATAAAGTGGGTTCAAATAATAAGAAAGAATGTACGAGTATAGTATGTATTATTCGCATGCTACTCCTCCTGCCTAGTCCTGTTCAGTTTATATATTACTCATTGTTGCATAATAGACACTGGAAAATTATAATATGTGATCTACCAATTAAGCATATAACTAATGGAAGAAGCAGGTATAAATTTCTCTCAAGAAAGAAAGCTCATCGTAGAAGAAAGTAAAAAAATGAGCACAACCTGGAGTCCCAAAAAAAAGAAAAGCACTAATATTTTATCTGAAATTAATGATGGATCGAAAATTGACCATTCCAGTTAAAAGTGTGTATTTTTGTAAAAAGAGAAATTATTATATAAGACTACTGAACGTAAAAACCTCTAATTTTATATGCTAATAACAATATTAGCTTAGCTTCAGTGGTACAGCATGCATTTTTATTGATGGTCATTTACGATATATTTTTTCGTATCAGAAATATAAAGTCATAAAAGAAATAAAAACTAATATATCAGTCCTTCTGGGTAGGTATTTCTGTCAACTTAGTTTTTAAAATACGTTTTCCAATTAATAATGTATGATTACGGTATGTTATACCGGCTGTAAAGAGAGGACAAACGAATTCCCTCGCAATTCATAATTCGAAAGTTGCGCTCACCCGCAAAAGGCATATGCAGCGCCATTTCGATGCTCAGTTGTCGACGGGAGCGGCGAGCCCTAACTCAAGGTTAAAATTTAACCCTTTGGTTACTTTCGAACATTTTATTGAAAATTTTCTTGACTCGAAAAAGAAGGAAATGGCATTTGGAGGTCATTTGGAGGTGAAGGAAGGGGAGACCATCGGACGAAGAGGTCACTCAAGGTTAACTTTGGAGGACGAAGTGGACCACAGGAGAGTCAAAAGGCACTACCCGAAAATAACGAAAAATCTAAGGGGATGGAAAGGTCGGTAACAAGTGAAGTGAGAGAATTGAAGCAAAACACATGATCACGGAATAACTGCGCGTCCGAAGAACGCAGGGACATTATTTAGGTGTCGTTTTAAAGCTTATAAATAACTGAATTTTTCTACGCAGTCATCTTTCAGATAAAACCTTCCTTCGTCAATTCAGAGTAATTTATTTGTTTAAACTTTGGAATGCGTATCAAAGAGTAACGATGAGTACAAGGAGAGTTCGGCGCGCGAGGGCGAGGGGGCGCGGGGTGGAGACTGCCCGGGGGGGGGGAGAACGGAGAAAGTGACTCAACGCCCCGTAATGTACACGTGAAGGAGAAAACTTGCCGTTTGTATGGGAATAAGTAAGGTAAAAGCTGTATGGAAATAATTAAAGGGAAAATTGTATTAGGATATTCACAAAAAGGCAGTACATTTTGTATTATTCCCTGCGCGTTTTATTTACCACAAGATTTTTCAAAGCGAAAAACGCCGAACAAGAAATTCACGAGGACTGCACAAAAAGAAAGAAGGCTGCAATGGAGGAAAGTAAGATGAGAGCACCGGACGATATGTTAAAAAAAAACCTTGGATTCAAACAACCATTATATGGAAAGAAATTTTATTGTTGCTAAAATTAAAAATATGGGCAATACACGCACCGCCGGAACCGATTTCACTGGCCGATGGGAAATATTGGTATATGTGATAAATGTTTCACACCCCACGTCCTTCATAATCTGTTGCAGGTATGATCGCCTTGGTCATTCTCTGTGTCTCTTTCCTTCGATTTATCCTTCAATAGCTGTTTTCACTATGCTTTCGTAATAAAGGAAAAAGCACAGCGACGACAAAGCTGTCAGGCTGCTGCCAAACAACCAATGGGTTGAGGACTCAAGAAGAAGATCATGTGATAAATGGGGGGCGCGGTAGTTCAGTGGGTAGAGCGCTGAACTACTAAGCAGAGGCCCCGGGTTCGATTCCCGGTGACGCCTCTGGGCACCCACATGTGTACCATTTTTCGAGTACCAGGTCATCCTGGGAGATCACAGGCGGTAAAGGGAAAGGAGCTGGCCCCCCTACCATGATGTGTGAATTTCACACGCCTTAGTACTGGGTGAGCTCTACCCTCACCTACCAAACCGACCTTCGGGCTGATTACT
>LYUA01000967.1:212727-224069 GCA_002093875.1 Calopteryx splendens | reverse complement strand
TAGCTTAACTGGCTAAATCACTCGGCCGGAAATCGAGGGATCCGGGTTCGAATCAGGCGAATGATTTTTACATTGTGAAATATTCGCATAAATATTAATTCATCATATATAATTTCATAATGATAGGTTACTAGTGAAGGTTGGTGTCCTAAACACCACCAGCCATACACTTTTAAGGCGGATTGCAGGGTACCCCGTAGATGTAGATATTTAATTCTTAAACCTCTCTTTTCCGATTATGTACGAATGAGATAGGTTGCATACCTACTTGTAATTAGGTCTCAAGGAGCAAGAGAAGAATAGTAGCAAAAAACCAGGGGATAATAATAGCTAGTATCCACAATTGTAAAAAATCGTGCACAATAAATAAATATCATTAAATTTCGTTAGGTCCACTTTTTGTGCAGAAGCAAAATTTGGTAAAAAACCAAACTTTTGGAAAAAAAGAATGTTCCATTACGTTCACTTATTTTGCTGTGATGATACTGAGTTAATGAGAGTTCGTAAAACTAAATGCCTATTCTACAAAGCTATTAAACCGTAAAATTACTACTAAATTAAAACTCAGTGAAACATTAGGCACTATGCCTTCAGTATATGCATTTAATTAGGCTGAATTTTTTTCCAAAACGAAGGTTTAAACATATTATTATATTTCCTTGAGTAACAACATAAAGGTACCCATCCATTGATTTTTAACAATACCTAGTTATAATAACACAGCATTGACTGATATTTTGTTGTTCATTTGAAGTTATAGCCATTAATAAAGGTTATTTGTATTTAAACATTATGTATTATCGTAGGTATAGTAGCTATTTAGTCATTATGAGCTCATTTTTTCCCTAATAACGCTCAATGCCCTTTTTCATCCGACCAAACCAAACCAAAATTTGGTTGAGTTTGGTTAAACCAAATTTCTACTTAATGGTTGCAGATACATTGGTATATAACGAAAGCATTAAATTTACTCAGGAATAAAAATATTTTATTTTTTCTTTCATAAATCAGTGGTACCACGCAATCATAAATTAAATTTAACACAAGTAGATACTATACATATTTAAGACAAGTAGATATTAAACATTCTTATTAATTTTATTACAATATTATAAACGGCTATTATTTGTAAAAATAGTGATAATTATGCAGCATAATGATCGATTATGAGGTTTATACACACTAACCCTTTAATGTTATCACCTTTTTTAGAGAAAAAACAATCCCAGTGATTTTAATTTCAAACAGAAATGATTATCATTAAAATCACCTGTGCGAATTTTCCCACTTTAAAGAAATCCCGGAAGACTGTTCTGCACAGAAAGTCTTCGAACACGAGAGGGTCACTAAGGATCGACCACCACATTTCCTGCTTCTTCCCTCGAGCTCTCTTTCCGAGAAATGGTCCAAATCACTGTGGCGCACCCCTAATTGTGAACCTCTTGATGGCATTTCAATGTCGACGTTTTAAATTCATCTTCGTGGGAATGCCAAAGCTTATGTCCCTTGAAAATCATCGAAAATCACTTTGGGCTTCATAATAAAACAATAGCAAATTGGCGAACAGGACAACGTAGAAAGTTATAGTAAAAACTAGCATGCCGGGAATGATTTTCTATTCAGAAAAAAACAACAACTCCTTGTAATACCAATGACCCTGGCCTGCAATGCCGCAAAAGCTTCGGTAGCACTTTTATGGTAGGTAAGTCGAATGAGAGGTTTTCTTCTTTTTCATAGTATGTTCTCTGCACTTCGGTACTAATGGTTAACTATCGATAATTTACAAAAATGAGTCACGGATAATATATTAGTCGACACTACAAGTAATGACCGAAAGAGGTCACTTAACAATTTGGCCATGGTTCATGACTAAAATAATTCATTTCAAAAGAAATTAAATGAAAAAGAAACCTCTGAGGCTTATTGATCCGCCCGCTTCTTAAAGATAAATTCAAATTCATGAACAGTGAGTTATACTCAAAGCAAACAATTATCAAACGAAATTTTCTCCTTTAAAAAAAACACACCACCGTGACGAATTGTGAAGAAAAAGTTTGCTTGAGCACTCTTGGGAAGAATACCGAAACACCTCCAAGGCAGCATTTAGCAGCGTGGCCATATTCCAATGGGGACCGTTCTTACGGAAAACGCGCATCTCCACGGAATAATTGAGATCTTTTTCCATATTCACCCGCCGTGGAGAATCATAATTCCTCGGGCGGGAGAAAGAGGGGGGGGGAGTACGAAAGAGCACGGGGGCGAGGGGAGAGGAAGGATCTATTCGTGTTTTACCATCAAAGCAACAGGTCCCCCACACCCTCTTTACCTCCTCCTAGGCCCTTCTCCATCCCGATTCTCACTCCCCTGAACCGACCAAAGTTTAAGAGGATTTTTCGCGACTTCAAAAGAGGAAGGGATAGGTCGAAAGGGAGGCGTCGTCGGTGGTTTAATAGGAGGTTAATGGGTGGCCCCAATGGCAAAGGGCCTCAAAGGACTCTCGACGGCTGTCTTGACTCGCGCTTCCCTTCTCTCGGGCGATCAGACGACGACGTTCGCTCAGCCTCCTCTCTACTACGCATACAAAACACCTACGACTTTCAGTTTACCTGTCCGTCCGTGTGAAACAAGATTAAGAGCCCGGATGCGATGAAAGAAACGTGGGTTGAAATTTGTTTCGAATGTTACAGGATAGATTTGTGAATTTGCTTCGCGGTAAAATGAGCTCTAGGTTTTTTTTGAAGTGCTCGACATACAGTAAGGTATGCTTGACGACACCGATAAGTAGGTACTTCGTGCTGTCATTATGGTTATTTGTGAGCCTAGTAAAACTTTGTCTTGCGAAAATTCACACCCCCAAAATAATTATTGGCACAATAGGTATATAATTTAGGAAATATTAATGGTAGAAATCGAGAGGCAATGGGATGTTTCAGAATTTGACAGACGGGAGAAACAGTTTGGTAAGCGGTGTATGGGGAGGAAAGCATTAGGAATTTTGGACGGCATGAAGGAAGTTAGAAAATAGGTACGCGGAGCTGAAAAATGGTGTACTATAAGGGCGTTTAGGGCTTTTAGTTTAGGGGGCTAAGATGCGTACCAGGTCCAGTAGAAGTGCTTAGTCATTTAAGAGATCACAACACTTTACAGTCGTTTTTCTGGTTTAATGAAAAACCTCCCTCTAAGCGGTCGATTACTGCTGATAATAATAAAAATATCGAAATAACAGAATAAATTTGGAAATATAAAACAGACAGTAGTCATCATTTATTTCAGTGCTGTCGTGGTAGGGAATATGTAAATGTATGTGCCTCGGTAAATGTAAGGCGACATTGAGGTCTAGTAGGTAGAGAGATCAGCTACTGACAGGAGGATTCCTAGTTCAAATCTGGGTGATACCCGCGGACATCCTAGTCTAAAGCCATACTGTGTAATTTAACGGACGATAGAACATTTTGGAGAAACGTAGGTGGCACAGGAAAAAGGAACCACCTCTGCTTAGTGCGAGGTGAACTTTATTCTCACATATGAAAAACAACCTCCCCGTTGAAGACTTAGGTGACTAAAACTAGTTTTTATAAGGTGTTAATTGGCTATTATAATTAAAAAAGTATTTTCATCTGCAAATTTTTTCGTGATGAACTGAATCCAGGTGCACAATACTCTCTGTGATGATAATTATATTTTCTACTGTTTGCATTTGAATTTCTATGATCATTTCAGTTACAAAAATGATGGATGCACTTAATACCTCTCAAGTTAATATTAAACTTATTTACTTAGCAATAAACAAGCAAACAAATAATTACAGATAGAAATTACTGAATTTATACTTAGTAACACCAACATAACAAACTCTAGAATGCTAGATAGGTATTTTCTGGAGTTAGTTTGGGGAAAAGATACGTGATGCAATTGAAATATTTGATTTTTTCACATTTTATTGAATTTAATTAAAAAATGTGCATTAAAGATTTTTTATATGATCTAGGTTTCGAAATAACTCATAGTTATGAAAACAATTCAGAAGGACCAAGCGTAGGTATTATGCATTATTTTTAAATGAGTCGACACGTAATTGGTCGAATGGGGATGGGTTGAGAGTACTGATGGGAATGTGAGGGGATATTACGAGTGAGTATATTCGCTAATATTCTCAAGGAACGCTCCTTATCCAATTCATTCTGTTCCATGCGTTTAGACATTTTGTAAAATCTACTATTTGAATACATATTTGTTTGTCTTACCGCTATGCAACTCTACACTTTTTAATTTAAAACCACCATATTTGGTATAGGAACTATCTCATGGTAGGTACTCCTACTTAGATCGTTAAAGGTTTTTGTAAGGAGCCATGGTCACGAGGCCCTCATGTGCCTCCCCACAATATGCTCCTAAGAAATCGGGCGCCAATGAAGAAGTTGAGGACTCACCAAGGCTTTGTCATTGAACCACGCTTTGCATCAAGAATTTGTCCATGCACGTCATTGAAGCAACTATTCTGACTGGCTTTGCAGAAGGGGAAGATGTCTCCATACCAAGGATTTCACTGATATGCCGCTTGTCTTCAAGCGTCTGCGTTGGATCCGTTCACTCAGACGCAAGTCTCTTTACCTATACCTACCTATCCATTGATTCAGTTGATTTATCTCCAAAAATTGATTTTAGCAAAACTATTTCTTCTGTGACCATCCGTTAACTCGTAGAACGAAAATACCCTAAAGTAGTCGCCAACTCCTGTTAATAGTTCCTACTTTATCCGAGAGTTGGGAAAGACTCGGCCGACGCCGCTGCCTTGGTACTGCAAAATAGGCCCTATTCTCCGTGGCGATTGGATGGAAGAGAATTGTGACGCAATAACTATCAGCCCGCACCTGAAGGGAAAGGGTTAAGCACTTTGATGTGTGGTAGATTGAAGAACGGAAAAATAAGGGAATTATCTAAACTCTCAATCAGATAATGTAATTAAAAAGCTAAGGACGTGCCCATTCCCGATTCGTCCGGTCTTTGCCTTATCCATGAACAAAGCACAAGACCCGTGGCAGTGGTTGGCATTAATTTGAAGGAACCCTGTTTTCACTCGTACACTCCATATGTCTGTTTACAGGTTGGCAAACATAAAAATCTTCACGTTTTCCCCCGATGGAAAAACAAAAAAAATAGTTTATCAAAATCCAGTATGGTAAATTACTAAAATAAGTACACTCACTGGAAAATGACAGGCATATATTTTTCGATCATAAACTTTCGACCACTGAAGTCGGTAATCCTTCGAATGGTAATGTTTACCCGGGAATTCCACGGTACCCGTGCTAGTTACACATATGTATATAAGCTAAACTATCCTTTATTATTCATCGGATGATTACATTGTTGTAGCAAACCATGTCATGTAAAAATATAATTTAAAAGATTTTTAATTTGATTGAACCACTGGCATGACAATGGAGGATGGCAATCAACAGCATGGTAAACTACTCAAACATTACCTTCAAGAAACGACAGAGAACCATCGTGTTCTTCGCATGAGACGAAATAATATACCTAAATGCAAGACTTTTGGCAATGCTATGCTAATATATTGAGACCTGGTGACCCGATACTATATTGAACTAATAAAAAAGGTACTATTTCTGAGAAGTGACACATTTTTGATAAATTTGTGGGTTGCCGTCTTATTAGCTATCTATATACTTACAAAAGCGATGGACAAAATGTATCAAAGAATGAAACGCAGCTATGACAAAGTTTCTGAAAAAAGAGAGAATTATGGGGCAGGCAGACCATTATAAATTAGTCGCAGGTTGACACCGCGGGAGCAGAGAATTAGGACAAAAATTAGTTCTCGAGTGAGCGTTCCCGTCTTTCCTAAGGCATCGGCATCTCTCCGCCGATGAACGTAGCGTGTCCCGGGCCGTGTTCTCCACGCCCCCGGGAGCACGGGAAGTGTCCGCGGGCTCAAAAGAGAAGCGCCCTGCTTGGATGAAAGAAGAAGAGGGGCCGAGACGGAAAGAGGAGGTCAGAGGGAGATGAAAGGGAGGAGGGAACGGAGGGGGGGGGGGAGGAGGAGGAGGGAGAGAGGAGGAGTTACCCTTCATTTAGCACCGAGTCGTGTGTCTGTCTAAAAAGTCCAAAGGGCGAGTTTACATCCACCCTCTTCCTCCCCCTTTCCCCTTCCTCCTCCCCGCCCGTTCGCTCTCCCATACCTTCCCTTTGATGGAGCGGATCCCTCTCGAGCCGTACAAATGGAATTATTCGCGGAGGCAACGGGATTTACACGCCCCGCACAAACACACGCATGATGTGTTTACAAATAGGCCGAATCAATTAGAGCGGCGGTTACCCGCGACGCTAGGAGAATTAAGGGCTGAAACCAGAGATCCCAACCGTAATGAAGGTTCCTTCTTGCCACAAGTCTTAACGGTACAGGTACCGTTGTCTTTCTTTCTCATCTTCGGGTTTCCTAAAACTTTGAAAGCCTAAAGAAGACATTGCGGAGATGCAATGATGGGCCCAGATCTGAAACATGGGCACTTGGGTCTGTAGTCACAAACTACGCATTATGCAACTGATAGATTCTAAATTACATTATTACGAAAGCGACTGATCCTCCTCTTTTTTTATAGGTATATTTTAATCATATCGTTTTGGATA
The DNA here is from genome assembly GCA_002093875.1 of Calopteryx splendens. Taxonomy (NCBI): domain Eukaryota; kingdom Metazoa; phylum Arthropoda; class Insecta; order Odonata; family Calopterygidae; genus Calopteryx; species Calopteryx splendens. The sequence goes on along the minus strand of LYUA01000967.1, from coordinate 217,418 downwards.
TTAGCAACATCAAAGCATGACCTGAAAACTGTCCAGGCGGCAAGGTGCCGTTCGCCCCAACCTCTCACTCCTCTCAACCTCTGAAAAGTAGGTACATCTATGAAGAATCGCAGACAGAATTGGAACACTATGTACAAGTGATCCACAAGAAAATTCTAAAACTTTACGAGATTTGAAGCATAAAATTGAGAACATCCAGCTAAATGGATCCATCTACATCTATGTGAATTTCATGTAGACGCGGGATCTACCTAAGTTCATACATATATGACCGCTATGCAATAAACAGATGCAGTTTAATGGTGATTTTGTAAACTTCGAAACAAACTATTTAAGACTAAACCATAAATTTTAGATTGGGCTTAATATTTGCGGTTTACTATTTCTAACAACTTTTGCGCCTAAACATGCCTAAAAGTTGTGGTTAAGCTAAAAAAACACTAATTTTTCTCGATGTATTGATGGCACAAATGGTTTATTGATTTAATAGCGTTGCCTGTCTCCCTTAATAGACTTCACTGAAGACACGGGCCCATTATGGGATGCTGCCGATATAAATTTCATTCGAGACATCGGCAGGATGTTACCACAGTGCTCCCTCGGGCTGGAATTATAAGAAGCGGAATAAATAAGATTGAAAGGAAGATTGAAAGTATTAAATTAAATAAGAGCGAGTAGGCACTCATCTGAAGTTCGGTTAGGTACATAATTAATCTCAGCCCAACTTATATTTTCCGCTGACACAACAAATATAAATTTTGTATTTTTTAAGCACAGAGATGTGAGAAATAACAGATTTAAGGACTCCTTTTTCCAATGAATAAAATATAACATCTTCTAGGTCGCTCACTCCTAATATTTTTCATTTCAACCATTCCCCAACCCTTACCATTGGTGCTTGTAGCCCCTATTATGCATTTTTGGGTGGCTTGCAGGGTACACTTGTTTAGAATGGTGAACCATCAACGCATTCCTAGCATTTCACATCGAATTCCTTAACTGATGAATTTGTTTTTTCTACTTCATATCCGGTGTGTTTTTTAGGCTTTGGTCCAATAGGATGGTCGAATAACGTGCTTTCCCACCAAGTCGGGATTGACATGCGCGTCTGAATCGCAAAGGAATCGGAGGCATTTTTATTTGCCTCGGAGCATGTTGGGTGACTTCATCGAAATGGAGGAAATTCCATTGCGGGGGAAGGTTTTTGTGACAAAAAAATAGAGATTGCTGTAACTGATGCCCACATGTTCCTTTCTTCAAGTAATTACCTACGCCACTGGAAGACTTGGTAATCCAGTAGCGCATCCTGAATCATGAGGAAGTGGGGAGCGAAAATTAATTACGCCATCGTCAGTCTCAATGTGCAGAGTGAACGGAAGGGAGGGTTCAGAGAGATTAAAATGGTCACATTAATATAAACGCAAAATAAAGTTATCTGAAATGTTAATTATCAAAACCAAATTTCCGGCCAGGGTAGACAGGTGGGTAACGCGTCCACCTAAAGACAAATGGGTCAAGGGTTCGAGTCTGGCCTCAAACACGGGTTTCGTGTAAGAACTAGTGGTTTCGCACCACTGAGAAACAATGACAAAGGAAGTATTTTTGGAATCCCAGGAACATATAGACCCCTTGAAACTTCTGCAATTAAAACAAATGTGAAAACAACGACGGCCGGAGTGGTATTGCTGGACCGAGGCAGTCGCCTAGTCACTCTAAAATCGCGGGGTTTGAGTTATTGCTATTTAGTGTTTCGTATCGATGCATTTCTTTTCGTTTTACGCGATGCGATGGCAGCAGAGATGCCAGAGCACCGAGTATAACACTTGTGAATGCCACCACCACTGTCACAAGTGACCATCCCAAGCGATGGTCCCCGCCTCGTATCAACAAGGGGGAGTCAAGGCACCCGGCACCCTTCATATCCGCAAAGCGCGTCTGGAGTGACGTATTGAGACAAACCTAAGAATGATTGGTGGGTGAAATTCACGCGTCAGGGTGTGGGATCCAGTTCCTTTCACATTCCCATCAGATGTTGCTCATAAAGTTCTTGTACCAAAAAATCTCTCTAAGTTCTATCATCGAGAATATTGGACTTTAGCCGAGGTTTTTCAGAAGCATCCCCCTCATTTGAACACGGTGTCTTCCGGTCAGTAGCCTATCGCGCAGGCGGGTTACCACACCGCCACCTTGAGAACTTGGGACCTGTTGGGTGGAAATTCACTACTTGTCCTTTTTGAATTAGGTATCACTTTTTTTGGATCCCTGATAGTCTTCGGTTTGTTTCACCAAATGTATTATGATCTCATTCTTCATTATAAAACAAACATTAAAATATTTTCGAAGATTTAGATAACAAAAATACCAATGGCGATTCTGAAGTATCATTTTTTTCTAGCGCACATTTAAAATTAGGAATAGTAAAATTTACGCCCAGCATAATACCTACCTACTTCGTGTTTGGAAGCTCGGACGACTGTGGTCAGGTCGCAATGAAAATATTATTATTATTGTTTCAAACTTGGACACTTTCAAATTAAAGTTCGGGGTTCTTTGAAGCTACCTAAACTTAATATAGGAATGAGGATCAATTCTTATTCCAATTATCTATGAGATAACGAAACAGAGTCACCCACTTATCTCTAACAGGGATGATTCGTTGATATGGGGTTTGATAGAAGCAATAAATCCCAGATTTTATTTAATTAAAAAAGGAGAATAGCAAATAAATTCAACCTTACGTGAAGACTATGCATTCTCGACTGGTATAAGAATGAGCATAGGAACCTCGGTTTCGAATAGTCTCGAATTAGACACTATAGACATGATTAGGTACGTTCACAAAGACAGCAAAATCACCATTAGGATAGCCATTACGAATCGAGAATCAAGATTGAGGAAAACTTGCGGAATGAATGATGGAGATATGAGACAGACGGATAGGACTCATTGTGAGACGAAACAGCTGCATGATGGCTACAATGGAAGCGGGAAATTTGGAGGAGAGGAGCCGCATAAAGAGGTACCTACACGTTAAGACAAAGAAATGCAAGATCGTGCAAAAGAAAACGAATTAATAATGAGATTTAAAAAAATATATAATAATTACAGATGAACTTTCCGTCTAAAGCTATTGCTATTTATTTTCATCCATTGCAACTACGGTGTTTTTATCTATTCTATAATAATTAACGAAATTTGAAGGAGGGCAAGTCTGCTTTAGCGAAGAGGGTATTTTTCTAGGCACCGGAACGTCCTTAAACATAGTCTCCTCCCAACATGTCGGTGACTTCGGGGGATTTAAAATTGAAAAACTAGGGTACGAGTAGCAAAAAGAGAGGTTTGTGGCACCTCCAAGGAAATATCTATGTTGAATATCCATGATTCACGACTAAAACATTTATGTCAATATAAATACGGTGGACCATATATACAGCTATATTATAGGTACCATTCAAATTATAGATAGTGTCGTGAATGGCATGATCCCAAAACATGCATGCGCAATCCACGATGCATCTTACAAGAAGTTTAGGAGCGAAAACAAAAAGTTACGGTTGACACAGAGAGTTAAAGGTTTAGGTACCTACTCCAAACGAATGACCGGGACGGTAAACAGCTTCACATTCACCGCTATTGAAGTTTTCATGTGGAATCAATTAATTCATTACTCAGTGTTAATGTGTCCAAGGTATTCGTGGTGCAATGTGAGTCGTACACAAAAACTAAGCTACAATTAGGTGGTCTAACCTAACTAATAGTTCTCCAGACGATTTCGTTGGCAATTCTGGCTATTTTGGTGGAAGTTAAAACGACATTAAACTTGTCCGTTTTACAACATATCTCTGATATTATTTTGTTGTGTAATTGTAATAACCATTTTTGTAACATATTACGAGGAACTGTCTAGCTCATTTCCATATAAATAATAGATTTAGCCACAATACCACCCTTCTGTTTGTGTACGATTTCCAATCTAATTCGAATAACGAACGATCTTGGCCAACGCCAATATTTGTCAGCACAACACTGCACACACTGGTTTTTACGACGAAAGTCGACTCTTCTACCGTGAGATAACCCAGATCACCCGCATAACGGTCGGATAGTGGAATTGCGAGCCAACGCAATAATTCGCAACCAATGGCGATTCAGCGGCTGGAATGCGTGCGTCTATTTTCGGGTGTGATGGTAAAACTCCTTTCATAACCGGCACGCAAAAAAATAATCTTCGGCCACGGACCACGGGAAGTGAACGAGCGCGGCAGGGGGAAGCCTTCGGAACGCGCCCGAAAACCCCTTCGCGCTGGCGGATCCACGGGACCCTTTGATGGGCCGAAGGGAGGAGGAAGGGGCGTCGTGGGGAGTGCGGGGGGAGACCACCGTGCGCGTGGAGAACCGAACCACGGGCCTCCGGAAATGTCCCCACGCTCGGGGAAATCCGAACGAGGGCAGAGGGTGAATTAGGGAGAGATGCGGGCGACCGAATTAAAAAAAATAAAGGACGTAGCAAAATAAAGACGGCACAGGAGATTGCACATTCCGAAAGGAGCGCGTTATTTTAATAGGAACGACGTCCATGGGCGGTGCGAGAGTGGGGCGCTTGAATGGAAAGGGGAGTTTTTTTTAGGGGGATCAGGGGGAGGGGAGAGAGGAGAAGAATTTATGAGAAGAAGAGTACGAAGGAGGAGAAC
>LYUA01000967.1:78488-91867 GCA_002093875.1 Calopteryx splendens | reverse complement strand
ACAATATTCACCTCTCCCAAGTTCCCCATCGCCTTCATAATCGACATTGCTTTCCCCGCGCAGTGCTCGCCTACAACTATTGAAAAGAAGCGTCTTTCGACAGCTGTCACTTCCACCTTCGTCGGTCGCCTTTGCGTCGGGGGAGAGAAAGGGGCGTGCACGGCGATGGGCGAATTAGTTGAAAGAATGGCATCCGGGACTATGGTTTCCGCTGTCCACATTTGACCTTTTGTTTTTTCGGGTCAAATTAAACTGTTCCGTTACACCGTTTTTATGGTTTATTTTGAAGGGAAACTAATTGGTGTGTGTCCTCAGTGCAAAAGGAGAATGCCATGCAGAAGCCCTAAATGGCCTACCACATTAAAAATTCGCACGGGAAAAAATTAATATCAAAAGTGATATTTATGGGAGTAAGATACAACTTGATGTTATTCATAGTTTAAAAAAACGGCGACAATTTTCACTAAGTAAGTAATGTTGAATTTCTGATGGATAAGGTTTACAATTCTCTTTTAATGACTAATGATTCCTTGACAAATTCTTGATTTCTAAGTTCAACTAATTCAATTATTTTCAGACCTTAAAATTTTGACGTTCACGCAACAACGAATTTTAGAATACATTTCGAGTTCTGCGTTTGAGTCCTTTGGTAATTCATTTAAAAAAGAAGTGACAGAGAAAATATTTCTAAAAAAATATTAAATCTGTTTAAGAGTTCACTTTTTTACCACAATGTTCTCTCAGCTATTTTAAATGGCATTGTTAGAGAGCAATGACCTTTTTCGCAGCTTATATATTGTGTTAATTTAGACTTTGCGATTTTAGACGCATCGATTGTGGTGCACAATATGCCGCGCGCTGTAACATTTGCCCTAGCCATATTTCTCATATTACATTTGCTTTGGTCATTTTCACTATGGAGAATCAAAGCGCAGCATTTTAGCAGTAGACACGTCTACCAGAGAACTTCCGACGGCACCGCAATATGGAGATGCCATTAGACTCCGCGGCTTATGATTTCAAACACCATTCAATAAAATAGTTCACAATATTAAATAATGTTTTGATCTAACATAAGGAAAGGTAATGTGGTTTGATACCAAGTTTACAAAAACCTCTACTGTCAGTATTACAATTATTAATGCCCTACATCGCCAATGACGTACATAAATTTTAAGATACTTCTTATGGCTAATCCATCAACGATAAAAAAACAAACTAAAAAAGAAGAAGTAATCCGAGCCCTGTTAATTTCTTTTCAATTTACATTCGTTTTCTTTCTATCACATAATTTTATGCTTTTGTGCGCAAACGGCATGATTAATGACTATAACAGCAACAGCATCGAATGAATAACGAGTGTACACTTATTTTTTTTATTTGGTACTGATTTTATCATGAAATAATGATGACGCTGCTCGATGTAACCGCAGGAAGCCTGGCCGGAACAGTGAAACTGATGCACTTCTGGATAACTATAAAAGTGGCATCACGCCATGCAATTACGAGATTTAATTTTTTTCTTCCCCCTGGAAATTATTTATTTTAGCCGACCACCGCCGACCGGCGCAGAGGACCTCGAGTACAAACGAATAATTTTCGAGTGGGCACTTCCAAATTTTGTTCTTTTAAACACGCAGCCGTTCCACCACGCTTCCCCGGATACATGATTCTCCATCCCATGCGAGTAATGAGAGTCGGAATTGGTAACCTACATACATTTCGGAGGACCTTTTAAACGCCTATTTCCTCACAAAGTGCAACGCAGTATTGTGGGGGATAGGTAGGTGTTATGGAGATGAGCACAAAATAATTTTCCGTCAAGATAAACTTCGAAGGTAAATTTCTTTCTCTCTTAAATTTGGATCGGATAGCAGAAAAATGGGAATTACGAGCCTTTTATTGCGTACCGGGGCATTAATGGGGTCCGTTTCGCCACGGACCCGTCTCTGGAGTTCGCGATTAGCATCGGAGAGGCGAGATGGGAGGTATATTAACGATCGATTCAAACTTTAATTTGCCTAATCTTATTTATCACGACCACATTAGTGTAACCTACATACTCAGGGCTACTGATTACGAGCATGTATCGAGCCACTCCTGAAACAGTTCAAAACAAAACGCTCACAAACAAAAATTATCTCCCGGAGTATGAAAGGATAGGTACCGATTAAAAAAAGTAATTTCGTCACCTTTTATTTTTAGCGCGAATAGCTTCTAATGAATAATAACCATGAATTCACAAAGTTAAGGATTACTGAACAGAGTTTTTTGCTAGTTTGAATTAAAGCTTTTTATCGAGAAAATTTGAAAAAGTGCACAGGCTAATGCTATGAAATATAAAAGTTTTCCATACTAAAATGAGCACACTTAATGGCATGATTAAGCAAATTCAATTCGTGCGTAGTGTTCTTTTCTATGTACTCCTTATAGGTATTGAACTAATACGAAATACTTTATGATCTTCTACTTATCTATCCCAAATATTAGGTTTAAGTAATATCTATGATAAACACTCATGAGAATTGGTCGTCAAGAGTAGATAAGAGTAGGCAAAACACTCTCTCCTGAGGCTAGAGATAAGAATTCATCTATGAACAGGGCTACAGCCAGCGAGTATCATTAGTCAAAACAATTCCTCGTCCGGCTAAACTTACACAGCTTAGTGGTGAGGGAATGAATTATTAATTAAAAATGGAACTATATCATTTAAGATAAAGCCCTCTTTTATAATTTGACAATATAATTATGAAAACTGCGAAATATCTAATTACGCTCGATTCATTTTAGTTCCCTTGTAGTGGTAACCTAGTCGGTAGTGCTTTAGTCTGCCAAATAAAAGGGCTCTGGGATAAAATTTGAAGGACGCCTCCGGATACTAGAGAGCTTAGTTGTGTGATATCATGGGTGTCAGTACTTTCTGGGAAGATGTAGACAGCACAGGGAGCGGATACTCCCTACCCAGAATGGGAGACTTTCACATACCTTAAGGCTGGGCAAGAGGTGCGCCCTTCCTCCACCAATTATACCAACCTTCGGGTTGTGAACCCTGCTTAGATAACCCCTGGAAGTTAAAAAAAGCTCAAACGACCCTGCCCGACGATTGCATCCCCAAATGCTGAACAAGTAAGTATCCCTATGAATCTTCCCGTGCGACATCCGTGATAGGAACCACCCTTTCGGCCTCAGCGGTCTCACGTTTTCATTACCTGCACACGGCAACGTCGGCCGACTAAGAGCGTTATTTCCCATAACACCTCCGCGGCGCTCTCCCCGATCGAGGATTCCAAATATCTGGGCTAATGGCGAAAGAATATTCCCCTCATCGCCCGTCCGTCCGGGCGGCCATATGCAAACGTGAGTAATTTATGCGGGACGCGTCTCTTAAAAAAGATGAGAGCGGCGACGCCGATAGCCTGGATCTCTCACTTTCCCACCCTCCCTCCCTCGGAAGAACCCCCGAGGGCGACCGATGTGCGCGGAGTCCGGCGAATTCCTCCTCAATACCACCCGCAGAGGTGTCTGGGAGTGGGGACCTAAACTCCAGCCCCTACCCCACTTCCTCCCCACCAACCCACACACACACACAGACGCACGCACGCTTCTTCCCTCCCGCCCTTTCGCAATTCGACCTCGAAGGGAGGGGGAGGGATGGAAAAAGCGGACGATTCAAAGCATACTAAAGAAGACCTGGAGAGGACGACGGAGGTGCCGCTCCCGCCCCGGGCGATAATAAAAAGGGAGATGCATAAACGCAAACCCTTCCAAACGGACCCGACAGCACACGCATATCCCTCTCCCGTTTCGAAAGAGCCCGCGGACCGAACCCTTCTGAGAGGCGGCGTCGTCGGTGTGACCACACCGCTTTCGTCGCCGTTTTCCCTGCTCCGCCGATGATAAATCGACCGCGCGACGGCTGGCGAACGCAGGACGACGAAGCGATGGGTGAAAAAAAAATCACAATATGAAAATGCGGACCGCGTGAATCACCCTGACACCCTGTGCTGTGCTAACGGCGCTTCCCTTTGCAAAATAGCGTCGACCAAAACGACTTTCCCATGATTTTTACCGAAAACTAAAATATAGGTATTTTATGAACCCATCTAATGAATGTCGTTGTTCGTAAACTGTGCGTCGCGACTCAATAGTGAGGTGCTGATAGAATTAAAGGTAATAGAAAGGAAGGAGTCTAGATATTAGAATTTTTCAGCAGGAAATTAAATACCGGCTCTTTTCACGGTTGATGGATAATGATGGGCAATTCATTCATAAAATTGTTTTCTAAAGTCATCCAAACGAACAGCTGTAATTTTTTTATTATTGTACGATGTTGTATACTACTACCTGCATGAACTAACTATTCATCTGGTTATTATCTTCCGTATCAGCGGCGTAGGTACGAAGAAGAAGATCCAGGTCTATTTGATACAATTTGAGACACAGTGGGATGGTTAAGAACACGTTAGGAATATAGCATAATGGAAAATGGAAAGGAAGGTCCCATAAAGAAGAAGGCTAAGGGGCGAAGACCTTTAAAAGAGGCAGGTATGCAAGAAGGAACAGCTATCTTGGTAGAGAAGAATTAGCATTGGCCGGAACCAAAAAATATATAATTTCAAATATTTACATTCTCAAAAGTCTTAATTTCTGAGAGATGGCTACTCGTTTCCTACAGCGATAGTTTAAGAGGGGCGCATGACAATATTCAATGTTTGAGGGAGGTGCTAATAAAAAAAAACGTTCGGAAATCCCTTATCTAATGAACTCAGGGGACCTCCACCTTAATTTCGCGAAGTGGCCCGCATTTCGCGATTTTAATTCATATATTTTTGATAGGATAGGGGCCATCAATATACGATGGGACGGAAAGGTTTCACCATTTTCGACCACCTCCCTCGAAACTCCAGCTGGCAGTTGGACACGATTCGTTCTGGAAGAACAAGACGCCCGCTGAAACACAGGAGAAACACGGAACCACGGAATTCTCCACACGCAGCAGAACCCAATTACTAACTCCGAGTATCATAACCACCGCCAAATTCTACGATGCGGGCAGTGATACTTCAATACAAATGACGAATGCAACTGTCCTAAAAATTCAGGTCATCTGCTGCTGCTCTATTGGACATGCTCCCCACTGCAAACTCTCGGGGCCGCGAAATATGAACGCGAAATGCAGTGATACATTGATGATGATTAAATATAAACAAATAAATGCGCACCTTTTAATAGGGACTGCTCATGCTCAATCAATCAGCCCTCGGAGATCTGGGATAGGAAACGCAATTTAAACTCAAATATCACGTATCACGTAATTTTCGGTAAAATATCACAAGAAGAGAGATGGCCATGGATGACTATCGTCTCAATGTGTTTTAGAAGCCATAGTATACTAGGATGGAGAAGTTTAATCGACAGAAATTCCTCAAAAGAAATCCTGATATTCTAAAGGCACACAAAGAAGCACGTTTTCTGGAATTTCTGTTATCATCTGTATGGATTCGACTTCTTTGGATTGGCCTCCTGGAAGAACACCAAATAATTATTGACTTTTAAAAACATTAATGGAGATTTAATTTGAAGACATACCACTTAAATATTCTGGGTTGGAAGCCGAACCACGGTAATTACACCTGGGAAAACTGAAATGGTAATTTCTATTTTAATTCCACGTCAATTCATACTTACACCCTTCGATCAAAGCTATGAGGATCGCACTGGAAATAAAAGAATGGACACGAAGCACACCAATAACAATATGTTAACGAAGACAGTCATAAAAAAATAGTGGAGGGATGTCCGAGGCATTCCCAATGTTGAGCGGATGCCTTATGCACGGAGGAAATATTTCGAGAGGTTAGACGGCGGGGACTTAATTAATAGCCTCAGATTAACAAGCATCCCCGCAACGTGTATTTAACACGTGGTACATGCTGCTGTAAGTATTGAATCGCTTCCGCAGCGAAACACCCTTGAGGTTTAGCATATGGTCCTGACTTCAGAAAAAGTGATTAAATGCCAAGCAAAGTAATCATCTCCCACGAAATGTGTATGCATGCCTGTTGGTAAACGAGTTTCCTGCTAAGGAGTTGACTTTCAATCGTCTGAAAACGATGCGTTCATCCTGATCATTTTTTGTGTAATACAGACAATCTAACGATAAAAGAACGCTTTCAATAACGGTGACTTTCTTTGCTTTTTTGAGGGCCATAACAACATGTTCTGCCGAAGGAACTTTAAAAACAGGTTTGCTCTGATTTCTATAGGAAATAATCAAATTGAATTCAAAATCGTCGCAAAAGTCAAATTAAACATTAATTAACCTCGCGAGCTCTTATTCTGTTGAGGCAAATGCTGGTTTCATGGTAAACGGAGAAAAGAAAGCTGACACCGACATCTTGTGTCATAAATTTATTTATAGTAAAATCTGTGTGGGCATAACATACACGAATAAAAATAATCCAATTGAACCGAGTGAAAATGTGTTGCTACCGGTGAAATATTAAGATCAAATGGCAAAATGGCGAACTAATAGCAATATCCTGAGAAGAGGGGAAGAAAAAAGAATCTACGAATGTAAAGCATGGAAAAGAGAAGGCAATTACAACCCGACACATTTTAAGTAGTATCATTACGATAGTCTGCCGAAGAAAGTTGTGGAAGGAAAAATTAACGGAGGAGCTAAAGAGGAACGCCCCGAATGAATTGAAGTGTGAATATGTGAACATGAAGAAATTGGTACATGAAGAGGTTATCCGATAAGAGAACTGAGTAGATAGGTTGGGCAAATCTATCCTAGGATTGAAAACCCTTGATAATCAAGATTAAAAAAAAACATTAAGCCTTCATCACCTGACCAAATGACAATGGAAAGAAGAACAAGAGGTGAAATAAATCTACTCTTAACAATGAAACGCAAAAATTAGATAACGTTTTAGCACCATTTTTACGGTATTGGCAGGATTAATATTTGCAAAGAAGCATACCCCACATTTGCTGAAGTCATTTCTGACATTTGATAACGAAAGTAAAAAGTCTAATAAAATAGACTATTTTCCACCAACTCTTTGCACTGTTTACTGGATAGGCGTCAGTGCTTCAAAAATTACGATTTAGAGTTAATCACTTTGCATTACACATTTGTTGGTTGGATGTTGAAATCGCTTTCAAATCAGCAACATGCACTTTTCGTGAAAAAAATCTGCAGGATAGGCGGAAACAGTTCTGCCCTCTCCAACTACCCATAGGGAGAGTCGAGTGTGGGTGAAAGGGAAAATATGCAAGTACTTCCCACAATCTAGAAATTCGGAAACTCTTTTGTTACTAATTCCTACTTCCCCTTTTTATGGTTAAAGCATGGATGGAACATAAATGCGTGAAAAACTTTATCCATCATTAATTAAATTGCCCCTTCAATTGGACGACATACGACGACGGAACCGCTCACGAACTACCTCCTTCTGTTTCGGAGCCGGAGAAGACCATTGGGCTCATGAGAGAATTTACGAGAATCCCAGGGACACTCCTATTACCCTGTTTTAGTCTTTCTTTTCTCTCCATCCACCTTCCTAAGACTAACTCCCACACCAAAGGGGTGGGCGCCACCGACGATAGGCGTTGCTATACGAAATATCTTTAGGTGAGACTGGAAGACACTCCGGCAGGCCCGCAACCAACCAATTTAGTGAAGACTTTCGACAAATATAGGAAAACGAAGAAATAATGCCCGAAGCGTCTAGGAATGAGCATTTGCAAGTCAACTCACATCAGTGTGTGCCAAAACACGTGGATTGGTCGACTTCAAGCATCCCGTGATTGCATCAACGCTACCGCCACTTCGGTGGGGGGAGGGGGAGAGGGGGGAAAGAAGGGACGGACAGAACGAAGAATCCCACCTTCTCCTCTTCAATCATCCGGCGTCTAACGTTTCTTCTTTTTAACCTTTTGAAACGCTCTCCCCATTCTAGAGGCATTCATTCTCCAATCTCATTGGGATCTTTGATCTGGCCCTCACATCTTAAATGAGCCTATTACATAATTGATATGACAGCGAGTCAGCTGCCACTTGGGGAAGAGCGAAAGAAAATAACATGGACGGGAATAAGAGCACAAGGAGGAAAAATAAGAGAGGAAAAAAAGGGCGTATGACGTGGAGTGAGTGGGGGTTTGTGGAGATTTGAGAGCAGAGAGAAACGATTAGTTGATGTGGACGCATGGGAGAATGGGGAGTGTGCACTATTAAAAAAAAACAATTTCGCTGTGAAGCGAATTACTCTAAATGCATAAAACAACGATAAATACTTAGTTTTAATGAGATAATGCTTGTTTAAAAATCGCAAGTCTCCTGTAGCGTCAAAACACGACGCCGTCGAGGATCCAACAGATGACCTCACGGCACGGTTTCGCTGCCATTGTTAAACAGCGTCTCTTCGTGAAGTTTAGTTGGCTCATGCGAAAACTATCGTACTTATCACATGTTTGGAAAGCAACTTAGTGTTCATTGATTTTTATTTAAGCAATATGGAAAGAGAAAAGCGTCCATAAAGAAATTAGTCCTGCTTAGCACCCTATTGCGTCAGCACATCAATTTCAACATCGGGAAAGGTTTCGGTTCCGATGGACAAAAAGCAGAGTAAAAAATGGATCAGAGGGGGGCTGAATTCTTCACCTGTGACCTTTTTAAATCCTTCTTCACCAATCATTTAAACCAACAAATTCTCACAACCCCAAAGAAACTATATTTTCGTCAAATGAACGCCTCTTTCCGTGCCTTTCCGTAAAAGTACGAAATCGACACAGTGAAGTGGCATCAAACCAACAAAACAAGGCCTTTCGGACCACGCACGGGGTGGAAGACAAAAAATGGCATTTAAATGTGTGTCGAAATTTATGGAAAGCCCCTTATGAGAAACCCTTGGAATGTTAATGAGGGATGAGAGCAAGACCAGCCCCCAGGAATGATTGATATCTTGTCATTTCGGAGATAAGATTCGTGCAATGCAAGACAAAAATTCGGGTTTGCCTGAAGCATGTGTGGTTTTCTCACCATGATGTTCCGGTATCTATTTCATATTTATTTATATGACGCCCCAATTACATTTCGCCACATGCAAGGCTTCAAACTGTTTCAACTGTTAAACCTTCAAACTTCAAACTGTTCAACCCATAACGATTTATATTTTCCCTCAAATATTCTCACATTAAACCTAAATTGTGACCTTAACCCTTATGTTTTCAAGCACATTTAATTGTAACTGTTCGCGAAGGATGGAAATCCTCAACAAATGTTAGAGAGCAATTTTCAGAGGTTCAGTAGCTCTTTCAGTTTCTATTCAAAGGCAAACTGTTGTTCTATGCAGAATAACAGAAAGGCAACCCCTTGGCAAGAGAACGGGAAATTATTCCGTTCATTCGGAAATGCTGTCGACCCTAGATTGGGTTCACATTGAGAAGTGAAAATTGATTTTGGAAATGTCGATCAGAATTTCAGTTGGTAGAATTTGAAGTCCAAATATAAAATGTAAACCAAAGTTCTAAAATTTCGCTTATAATTCCCTCTAAAAACTGAAGTATTTTGCAAGTGGCTTTTTTTGTCGGGAATGAGGGACTATTTACTAATTTTCTTGACATCAGAAAAACTCTATCTACCTACATTATTTCTGAAAGCGCACTATTTTCATGTACCTACCTATCTATTAAAATTTAAAGAAAAGGTTTAACAAGCGCGCGTGTTTTTATCACCTTTTCCATTTCTGATCAAACTATTAAAAAACAATGAAAAATCATTTTTCGCTTGAGAAATCGAAACGGGGTCGTAAGACTTGGAAGACTATTCGATGAGAATAGGCAGATACCCTCCCTGACCAACATAACACGGATTTCGTAAAATCGCAAAATCCCAAATATGTTTCGATGCCGGTGAGTATCATTGAAAGGATTGATGAAATGCAGTACTGTAGATGGAACAAGTGCTGATAGCCATTTATTGAGTTTGATAAAGCGATAAAAAATGAACGTCAAAGGTGAAGACGAGGCGTAAGGGAATGAGAAAATATATACAAGCTTGTAGCTAATGCTCCAGAATAACACGAAACTGTGTTGTGACTGAAGACGCTCTTAGTTAAAGGAGCGTGAGAGCACTTGAAAAAGAGAACACCCGAAATGCTTTAATGGTATTGCGGAAATTAAGCGAAATAGCCAAGAGGCCAGAACAAATAAAAGAACCGCAAGGAAGAAAGAATATCCTCTAAATATGAGAACCTATCGGCCAGAAAGTTGGTGACGTGTGCGCGGGGTTTTCCACGCCCCAGGTGATATGAATTTCATCAAAATACAACATGCATTTATATTCGTACGACGGAAATAAAAAAAACCTTGCTTCGGGAACGTATCCAAGGATCTGATTCAGAAAGTTCTAAACACTGCCACTCTGGCGAAAATTTGAGTATTGCTTTTAAAAATTACTTACTTGCATACCAATATTTACTTATTCTTATGACTACTTACCAATTAAGTTAGTAAACTATAGGATTTGACGGGCAACAATAACTGACGGTGGACATAGATTGCCGAGCCTACAAAAGTTTTTGTAGTCATCTTCAAAATAACTGTGCCATATATCTTCGCATTTAAATATGTAAAGTGATAGTAAAAAGTGTTGATTGGGTTATGAGAAACGCCATTCCGGATAACTCCAACTCACAAAATCATTTGCGCTAAGACCACACTTGTTTTAAGTTTCTGAAGATAGTAGGCACTGTAAATTACTTCACACCTATATTTGGCCTTGGAATATTGTGTCTGTTTAGACCTACCGAATGTATATTTTATTTCGATATTCCAAAGAGTTCAAACAGAAATTCATGTATGTAGCTTAAGACGTTTAACGGTGTAGATAGGTATTTAGTTTTATAAATTACATCGTGTTCAAAAGGACTGCATAGATACTCGCATGGTTGACTAGTTCCCCTTTACTACGCCAGCATGAATCTTTGTGGATAATATTTGAAAATATTCCTCCATCAACGTTTACGTAAACTCATTAAAGACATTTCGAAAAAATTACCATTCTGCAAACGCAGGTTCCCGCTAGTTTCGTAATGTAAGGAACATATTAACTAACGTTTAAAAATGAAGTCGTCCTGGTTAACCCGTGCGTGCGTTAACTCATCCGATGGTTACGACAATGAACCTCTACCTGGAAATGGATGTATTTTTGTCACTTAACTGTTATTCATTACTTAAAATGTACGCGCAATATGACCTCAGCCAACGGACCACATTTTAGAGACAAAAACAATGCAATGAAGTACAGAGAGTACTAAACGAAATTTAGCCTGATTTTCATTGATAAAACACAGGTCGTTTATAATTTAAAGTTTCTATACTTATGAAGTTTATAAAATTAATCATGGAATGCAAGCAAATACGTGCGTGGCAATATATTGTATTTTACATAGTTCCTTCCATTATAGGTAAGTTAATGTAAGAAATATCACACAAAAAACACGAATACACAAATTTTTCACCGCAAAAAAAGATTTTAACATCCGATTTATCCTTATTTGAGGATTTTTCAGACAAGTTCCAACCGTGGATAACGAAGGATCGCCGCGTTAATGAAGTAATTTTTCCATTCATCCCAAGCCGCTTAAAACGATCAGTTTACGGCTTGGAAGTTACAGAGGTCAGGTTTTCACACCATTTCAACGGCCAGCGAGCATCCACCGAGACCACACCACAGTCGAATATAATTAGGTTAAAAACTCACATCCGAGCTGAGGTCTTCGCTGCAGTTGCGGAATCCGCACGCGGCCACCCACCGCTCACTGTGGAGGCGCGGCAAGTTGGGGGTCGTCACAAGTGAGGCTGGCGAACTAGAAACTGTTCGGCATCTGACGAGGAGGAAAAGGAGAGGGAAATGAGGCATGAAAAGACGCAGTGCAGGAATGAGAGGGGAAGAAGAGACCGGAAATCAGGAATAAAAAGAATGGAGAGAAGACATGGGATAATTGGGAGGAAGAGGAATATACTGCGCCCGAAGAAGTGTTTTATTTGAAAAAAAGTATGTCATTTGAGCAATGGTGCCGACAAATCGTAATATTTTATTGTGAGCAACGTGTTGAAATCGGTAATAATGGGATGCCTAAGGCCAGATCGTCCGGAAAATTTCTCACGTTATCTTCTAATAGCAGGACAATAAAACTCATATCCGTGGTGGGGTTCGAAGCCGCGAACTTTGAGTTAATTGGTACCCTACTAAGCAGCGGGCCAAATGGAGCCGGCCCATGGGTTTACGAACCCTTTTAGAACATTAATGGTGTTCAATTCGAAACATTACGGATCCACTAAACTCCCGACGAAGAATAAAAGAATGAAGAATGGAACGGGAACATTTTTGCGTGCGCATAGAGGATCCGCAACATCACGAATTCGTCAGATACGTGCGATTATGAACGTGCATTCATCCTGTGAAGCCACTTAGCTCTTAAGATATCCATGACCCCTGGGGGCGAAGCAGTATTCCATCAAATCACCTGGAGCCGGTGAAGAAAGAAATCTACCTACCCTAAGAAAAGGGTCATGGGACTAATAAATCAAAGAATTAAAAAACGAAGCAGAATGAAGAAATGGCGAATCCATTTCAGCTGCTCCCAGGAGCGTCCTTCGGACGGGCCTCAAACAGTTTTTCAACAGAAGAATGACGCCTTCCTAGACATCAAAAGCCTCATGGGGATTGCGGAAGGTTGAAATGTGTTTTGAAATTAAGGTAATTTGTGTGCGGTTCCATCACTACAGGCGCAACTCCCATTTCGTCGAGCTCGAAATCACTTTCTCAGCCGTGACGTTGGCGGGCAATAGACTGGCCCAATTAACTCCCTCGTTGACGAGCTCGCTACCCGAAGATATAACTACCTTAAAGTCGCCTTCTGCCACATAAACTGTCTCCCTCGCAGCCAGCAGTTCCGTCTGGAGGTCGAAGTGTATTAACTCCTTCACGGATTCTGAGAGAATTTAGCTAGGAAACTCAATTCGGAACACGGCTAACTATAGGCACTTCAAAAATCCCGCCATCCATTCGGCTAATGAAGAGCTAAGTTTTCCTAGCTTTCGCAATACTCACTATCGCCTCGCAAATGCATTTCCTCCCCGTTTCCGGCGATGGACCTGCTCGATGGCCGGCCGATCGTTTTGACTCAGGACTCCTCTCCCGCGTTTCCCCTTCATGGCGAGTTCCGGGGTGTTCGAAAAGTGAGCGAGTCCGAAACCGTCGTACGAGCCGTCGCAGTGGCTCGCCAAAGCGTTTTAATGTAGGGGTAGGGCAAGGCTTTCGGCGTTCCTCCCTCTACATTTCGCGAACCTAACCCTCCGCTCCCACT
>LYUA01000966.1:276588-287053 GCA_002093875.1 Calopteryx splendens | reverse complement strand
TGAACCCGCGACCTTTAGATCCACAGACGAGCGTGCTACCCCTGGGCCACCTCGCCCCCCTACCCGCCTTCTCGCATGATATGGTCGATCACAATGCCATTTACTAATTTGGAAATCGCCATATGGCTTTTTTGTGTCTGCGATGTGCAAAAAGAAATGACGAAGGCAAACAAACATGCCTGGCCGGAAAAAAAATATTTTTTGAAGTCCTCTTCCGCGGGTTGATGACCGACCTCTTTATCGCGAGCCCATCCATTTTTTTCGCGTGACTGCTTCCAGCCAAATTATTTTTTTTTCTTCGTTGGACCTACACATATCGGTCAAATCTACGGGGGACGTACTTCCCAAATACTAGGGAAAACTTATTGGTGATCGAAAGGGACGTGGAAACGGTCGCCCCATAGCGGCCCGTCGATTTTAGCCGTTACCCATCTTCCATTGTTACCGGTGACTTTTCCAACGTATGATCGGCGGGCTTACATTTTTTTTATGGCAGGCCCGTATCATTCTTCCCATAGAGGGATGATCGAACACCCAAATAACCTCCCGGGTCTCCGTTCCACGTTACTTCCGTCCATTGATGCTGGAGGCCGGTTGGTTGTTGGGTTGACCTTCCAACTTGGGGTCGGCATTTCACTCTCCCATAGAAATGAAATATTAATTTCCTGGTCTTGGAAGTTCCGTTTCCAAAAAAAGGGTTATCGTGTAACCGTTAGCCACATGGAAGTATTTTGTTTTGATTGAAAATTTTAATTTATAGGCATAGTGTTGAAGAGTCATCTTGTAAATACAAAAGAATGATCAAATTTCCCTTGGTTAAGAAAATCTTTTAAGGTAGTTGTGCCATCATCTTATTTATTTATCAAAATCACGTTATCTGTTAGATTCGATCGTTAGTCATTCTTTTTAATTTGACATTGTATGAGTTGTTCTACCTATTTAATGAATTGAGCGAAATTGCTCGTTCAAAATGTTGTCAATAGCCTTAAATAGTAGCCTTATGCAAGCCAAATTTCAATTCCCTTGCTAGCAAAAGAAGTGGAAGGTTGAAAAATAGTTATCTTGTGTTCTTATGAAATAAAAGAATGAAATGGTGTTGAATACGTTTATGCGACGAGCTGTTTTGGAACCACTGATCTAAAAATGGTGGTTAATACCCTTTTTATTGTTTTTTTCAGGCTTCGGGCATTACTCGACAAGGTGTTAATTATTTGTGAAGACAGTTTTCTGCTCAAAATGGATAAGGTAGGTGTTATCTTAGGTTAATGGTAATCTTAGAAAGTATAGATTTTAATACGTTACCATAGGTGGCCGTGTAACTCATTATCACTGACTATGGTGTCTACAAATCTGGCATTTAATTGCTAAATAAAAGGAATTGCATTACAACTTTAGTTTCAGATGGAATCATTCCATTGATTTTATCACTATTATGCATTTCCGTAGCAACTTAATTTCTGCTCTTGAGTTTTACCCTATCATGGTATATTTTGTAATTGTGAATTTCTTAAGCTTCGTTTCCCCAAGCGTCGTATGCTGAAATCGATCTTTCAATTTTATTCGAAGTTTTGTTTTCGGTGCCTTTGGAGTTTTCCTAGATTCCACTATTTTTCTTTTCCTTATCAAAGATTGTCTTTTAAATCCTCCGATTTTGTGTTTAATCCCCAAGGGGAACAATCTGTGACGAATCATCACTCAATGAATCATTGAGTGACGGAAACATCTACCTTCCACGAGAAACCCCATGGCTAACTATCCCGCACCTTTTGTAGGTGTGATCGTCACCTATCCACAAATATTCGTGAAAAAAATCTCCTTTTCGAAATCCCTGTCTTCAGTGCCGTTGTCATGGGCGGATTCGATGGGGGTGAAAAGAATCAAGTACTTCTCTCCCCATTATAATTTTTAATGCTGAATCATTTCTAACTCTTCTTTTTGCGGAGGGTGTTGAATTTATAATGTCTAACCTATTTAATTAATTGCATGTTATATTTGGAAATTGAATCCATTTACCGTTGGTACCACCCCGTTGGTACATGTGCTTATAGGAAAGTCTTCAGGGATGAATGACGGAACTCGGGGACACGATACCGCTTGCCTAGGCTTGCGCAAAAAATACTACTCATCTCCTATTATCGCTAATTCAATCACCTTGCTACTAATGGACGCACTCTTTTTGCTGTTAATTTCTATATTCCTTTTGCTGATAAAAATTTGAACCAAGCAGTGGAGTTTAAAGCACTTTATTTTTATTCCTTGGTTTTGAGCCCCCAACCCCCACTATGGATGAAGATCGAGTCTGCCCGTGGCCGTAACTAAAAATTTTTTTATTCGGGGTTAAAAAATGTAAATATATGTGTGTACTCATTAGGAAATATACACTCCTCCGTGGAATGTGCGCCGAGAAGATGTAAAACCGTTCATTCTCCCTGGCGTCATTCGCTGGAGTATGCTCGAGTTTCACTGGGATGAAAATGTTTCCGAGAAATGTCATCGCCAGGGGCCCGAGTGGTAAAAACTCCCCTCTTCCTCTTCTCGAAAGGTTTATGAATGAATCTAGCAGCCTGTCAGCGCCACGCAGCGATATTTTGTCCGGGGATGTGTTACTTACCATGAAAATGTTCCCTGCAGCCCCGTCAACCGCTAAGGGAGGTCTCATTGCGCCTCATTTATCATGGAATCAAATAATTCTCTTCCGGAATCCGCAGGGAGAATTTCCCGTTAAAAATGTAGCATGCACTGGTTCTGAAATAAAATAAATAGTGCCACAATAATTAAGAATCATTAATTAAGGACAGCTTCCAGTTCTCCCGAAGCAGCGCTAGAACAGAATTTTGAATAATTATTACTTGATCAAATGATTTTGTTTTATCTTTTAACCGCATTGCATTAACGTTTTTGAAATTTAATTTTTATCAGTGACTCAGTGAGGTAACACGTGGTTTAGCTATTCCCCGGCGAAGCCTCTGGAGAGACATAAACACAGGCACATTGAAAAGGAAACTTGGACTGCCGACAGGCCGTAGAAGGTGCTAGAAAGTTTAATATCGCTCACATTATGAACAAAGATGCGAACCATAGATGTATGGAATTTGGACTTTACCTAGCATTAAATAAAATTTTAGGTAGGATTCCGGTTTCTGTTTTTATGTATGCCTCGCGCAGATTTCCACTTTTGCTATTTTCTCCCTTTCTTTCAGATATTATCTCAGGCCGTAAGTCATTCGTACCGCATTATGCGCCTTATTTCCTGGATTTCACGTCGGTGTAGTTTAACGTTCCTACCAGAGACAAACGTGGACTACTATGGCGTAGTCTTCGCTTAGAAAATACCTACCCGCAGGGGAAATTATTGCCTTAGAGTAATTTTCCCTGACATTACATTAATGGGCGCTTAAAATCGGCCGTTTTTACGTCATTGTCACATTGGCACCTCGTTTCGTGGTTCTTATTTAGGGTGGTATTTCCGCCGTCTGCCTCTGGCGGTCACGCATTCAGCCTCCTGGCTCCGTGGAGTCCTGAATTCCAATGAGACCTATTCCATTTCTACCGTGAAGAGATAATTTTTAACTTCTTAAAATTGTATGAAATAAATTTCATTGACGTTTTGGCATGCTATCAAATCAAAAGTATGCATTCTAACGTTTTATGGGTCTAGAGTTCACAACGGCGCCAAAATTAATGAAGCAGAGTCAGGAGACTAACGTAAGTTTTTTTTAATGCATACATCATTTTTTCTAATCCAAGAATTGAAAATGTTGTTATTTATGGTAATCATACGAAAGCAACACCTGCTTGACGTAGCTCACACATTATTGCAAAGGGTACATTGTTGCAAAGGAAAGTACAATTCCCGCCTCTTAGCAGTTTACCGGTTTGTGATCATTTGAGCGCATATTACTGCTCACGAATTTCACGTAACCGAATAGATATTTATAGTCGGGTATCCACAGCCATTACTCTTTCTCGGGGTTTTTCACACTTATATTGTCTCCGATAAGTCGATAAACATTTATAAACAATAGAAACAATAAGCATTTATATTCAAGATCTCTCAATATGACACCGTTACGAACTAGTTACAGGTAAATGCTCTTCTTAACTGAAAGGAACGTTGGGAAATTACATATGCTCCTCGTTTCGTAAGAGATATGATTCATATAATTATGTATCGTTATTTTGAGAATGGTTTTGTGATTAAATGAAGTTTTATAATTTTTTTATGGTCGTGTGCTTGTTAGGGTAGGTTTTTGATTGACACCTCTGCTACACGACGAACGCGACGCTAATATTGCAACAACCTTAATTAAAATAACCGATTATTCAATTCCGCATACCTTCTGCCTCCCTTAATTTCCTCCAACGTGTCTAATATTTTCCTCCCTCTAACACGCTTGTCTAGTCAAAGGAATTTCAAATTCTGTGTTCCGCTTACAAGAAAACGAACCTTAACATAGTGAACCGATCTGATGCATCTTGTTCCGAGTAATTTAGAATTTAATTTGTTTTGAAATGCAGATCGACATTTACTTCCAATGAATCCATCCTGCCGTTCAGAATCGCGACTCTTTTTTCTCATGAGCATCGGTGCGGTGCAATGCAACAGTGCTTCCTTCCTCGTTCGAAGTGCAGAGGAGGTCTGAAGGGTCTCCGTTCAACGCAAATGCCAAATAAACCCTCCATCATGATCACCGGCAATCGATGAACAAAAAGCCTGGAGCCCATTTCATTGAAGTCCCCGCCTCGCAAGCTTCGCCAGTGGCCTCGCAGGTGCTAAGAACCCCCCCGAGGCATGCTCCCACCCCCTCCTCTCCTTCCCTTCCTCCATTGGAAAGCGATCGGGCCTTGAGATTCTACCGCTGGATTCCTAGCGAATTCCTTTGATCATACCTAGTGGTCCTCCCTCCATAAGAATCTACATCTCTCCCTCTCTTTTTCTCTCTCTCTCTCTCTCTCTCTCCGCTATTAGGTCGTGACTGAATGCGCTTTTCGGTTGCCCCACCTTTCTCTCACACACCTAGCGAGATATAGTTGGAGAGGGATAGGTACCGGTATATCCCCGGAGGGGGAAGGGTTCTCTTCTACAGGCCAAGGGCTATACCCGTCCATACCTCAAGTCCCCCCGTCCTCCCCCCAAACCCCTCCCTCCATCCCTTTCTGTATATCTCTCCCTCCCATCCTTGGCCGCTCCTAGTGGACGGTTCAGCGGCCTCGCGGAAAGTGATTTACCGATATTTCCATTCTTCCTTCCTCTCTTCCTCCTCTCCCTCTCTCTCTCCTCCTCCCCAATCCCTGCTAAGCGCCACTCCAAGGGACGGCGGCGATTGGGATTCCCGTGCCTCGGGGTCCGGCGGTGGGGGAGTGGCCGTAATTAATGTACCTATAGAAAAAAACATGTGCCTACATATTTCTAAAAAAAATCTAGTCGTTTAAGGAGTCGTGGAAGCGGATGTTATGGGCACACTTCCGTAGGTTTCCCTCCTCGTCTTTCCTCAGTCCATCCGGGTGACGCAGCAAATGACGACCTGCGGTGTACCTCTATGGAAGTCGACTCGCTCAAATTCCTTCAGTAATCCTCACGCACCAAAAGCAGCAATCCTCTCGTTCCGTAACGCCTTCTTTGTCCCCGTTTTCGTGCCGAGGGCTGGGTCAGTCCAATTTCCCGGGCGAGTTGAGCGGCCGGCGCGGAGTTGGGAAATTCGCTGCCTTGACCACTCACTGGAAGGAAGGGGGGAGGGTGGGATCCACTTAGAGTTCATTCATTTGAGTTTCACAATCATAATTGCCGGAGATAGGAGCTTGTTTTTTTAGTTTCTTTTCCCTTAACCATTATGGTGTGTGGTTTCGTTCATTGACTGCGCTATGCATTTGGGCATTTGTTAAATTTCCATACCCTGATGGATCACTTGATTGTGTCAAATACTCTACATGAAGTAATTATTTATGCTTAAAAGTGCGTTTGGCGGTTCTGATAATGTATTTATAATTCGATTTAATATGTTTTGTACTGATGTAGTATTTGTAACCAACCCCACATACCCCAGTCGTAGGTTGACTCCTAAATATAAGGAGAGCTTTTAATTGTAAATGTGCATTTTCAGTTAGTATTTTTAATTGAGGTACGCTTATTAAAATATCATGTGATAATTAACCCAAAAATCTACGTGACAATTAACGACTCGCTAATAAAGTAAGGCTTATTACTAGATGAAATCTAGGTTCAAATTAGTATTGATATTGTCTACTTTCAGTCCACGCGTATTCTCCTTGCTTTTTTTAAACATGTCTTTTGGGATTTTGAACTCTATGGTCTATTTATCAGGATTAGGAAGCGATGGTCTTATCTATTTCTTTCCTTTTCTTATGCATTGCTGACGGAAGACAACCTTAACACTTGCTGACATTCTTTTTAACTTAAATCGAAAAATTTACTTGAAAATGTGGAGATTAAACTAGTTATATTATTGTGGAATTTTAATTAGTAATTTCAAAGGCAGATCATGTAAAAAAATTAGTAGATATTGGTTGGTGGTTTCACGGGGATTATATTTTTTCTTATGACGTGAACTTTAATAAATCCTCACGGTTTTTGTGATACATTTTCTACATTGCTTTAACTTTTCCATTCATTTCGCAATTTATTGTCAAAGATTTTTAGTAATGCTCATGCTGGAGTAATTAAGAAGGGAATTCGTAGGTGTACGTATCGCGGCGACAAAACGTTTCCGTAATATCATTTTCCTGCCAGTTTTTTTTTATGGAGCTCTGATGGTAAAGCCATACTCCGCCAGCGGGTTCATTTTTTGCACGCTCTTGCTCATCAAGCCGAATTCGTTACACGCGAGTGGGAGACGCCGTAAATGTTCACAGGTGTAGGTGTAAGTATTTTGCTTTGAATGACCTAAAGCGTGTACATAACACACGTTTTGTATGATGAATCCATTACCATCTCTATGTTTAATGTCTCTCCTGGATTACAAAGACCTCCAGCTTTCGGGCATAAAATATCAGGCATCGTGACTTTGTGGTAACTCTGCTGTATTCTAAGCGCATTGAGAAAAGAATTTATGAGGAGGGAAGGCAGTTATGATATTTGCATAAGGAATGAAATTGGCTGTAGCTGGGTGACGTGATTTATAGTTCAACTGGAATATTTTGACGGTGGTGGGTGGGTAGTACCTTAGGTGTGGTCTAAAAAAAATTTTTTTTTCGAATGTTGTCACATAAATTTGTGTTAGGTGATCCTTGAAACGTATTAAAAAAATGTCGGTCACGTGAGTGGATATCCTGCGGCTCCAACAAAGACCCGAGTACTGTACTCCCATTTGGTCACGACCGGAGTTGCGGCTACACTTTCCCAAGGTAAACATGAAAAGTTTCGTGGGCCTGTGGGCGAAAATTTCATTGTTTCTTCGATATGTTGCACCATTTACGAGATATGAGCAATATTAGCTCAGTTAAATGACGCTCGAATCGTAAAGTGCACTTCGAACCGTTTCGGAATTAATTTTATCGACAGCTCTTTGCGTGATTTCACATTTTGAATAACGATAAAACTTACCAGAGCCCAACAATATGGGCGGCTGCATTTCTAGCACCACTCTTCACCATCTCAACCTTGACCAAGTATTTGTTTCTCTAAAATTATAAATACCCATCTTTGGTACTAAATGTAAGTTTTTTCGTCGTAATTAAAATGTTAGGGACCCGGCATAACCTTTTCCGAGTTGCGCGGGATCGACAGACGTGCAGTTTATATTATTGAACGTCACGCAATCTGGTGCCTGACTACGTCATGTATGTCCCAGGCTCACCCGCGTGAAGAAACGTTTTTTAAGTTGAATAATTAATGATAGAGGCCCACAATGGTGTTCACATCGAAAGCTCTAATTCAAGAGCGAACCGCTTCAGGGATAACGAAAAACCCCGGTTGAGTGGAACAACACTATTAGGCGTTCTTGAAGAGCCATAATTTTTTTCCGTAAAAGGGATATGTTTTGAAGTTTATCTATATTCAAGTCTAGTTTTAGAAATTAGGGCTTTCAGCATGAAATCGTGATTTTACACGTCCTAGGATATGCTAGGTATGTATACCATAATAATGTTCCTGCCTAACCGGCCTTGGGCTGATTAATATGTTCTTGGTTGGCTTGGGAAGATAGATCGTCGTAAATACAGCCGTAAAGGTATCAACACGATCGTAAAAAAAAGAATCTCTTATAATTAGCAGTATATCCCTTACTTTGACCGTGTAAACCAGAATTTGGTATCCGTGCGAGGAACAATTCCTTCCGTAAATCATGCGCCGAAAATTTCGTTTGATTTACCTGGACCACCTCTGAGTCTGGTTTAAGAAAACGTTCTACCCAAAACTGCCCTCCCCATCTGGATGTCTAAGGGTTCTTTGTCGGAATAGTGAGGAAGACTAATACGAAATGGATGCAGGTCCAAAGTATAAATTATCTGTCCATCCCCTACAGTCAAAAATGGAGAGGCTTTTGTTTTTTAACATATCGACAGAACTCTACGTATCGTGAGTATTAAGAGCTCGTAAAGAAGGGACAAAAATGTTTAGCGGGACTTAGACATGATATTCATTTCCTCCGGGAGGAGTCTTTTAATTCTTAATCACGAGCCGCGGGCGGGGTGAAGGGGGATGGTCCGAAGTGGCTTGGAGTGAAGGGATGAGGGCCTGGGAACGCCGAGGCCTTCTTCCGTAGCCGACCCTTTCCACTCCCCACCCTCCGACCATCTCAACTCCTGGGCGGTCGGCCATAATTTAATCTTCGGACCGCAAAGTTCCGAGTCCTATCAGCCATTCAAAACAATGCAAACAGTGAGGGGGAGAGGGTTGATTTCCGGTCGGCGTAATAAAGTGAAGGATGTCATAGGGTTACCCTTTTTTTGCCTCGGGAGAATGAAACGGGACGTCGGAGATGCGTCTTTGCGGAATTGAACCGAGGCGATATCAATGGCCGGGGGAAAAATAGCGAAACAAATGAACTGATGCAAGAGAACTTTTTTTTCAGCGTTGATTTTGAAAGTAAGTTTTTTATGAACTCGTGTTTTTTTCGCTTTCATTTACGAATACAAAAGTTATGATCATTCGTTCGGGGTCAGGTTTTTCTCTTTTTGGCATTAATGTGCCTCTCTAATGCTACATGCCAAAAAGGCGAATGCGTGCGAAATATTTCCCTATTCCTTCTGAAACTGTCCAATTTTTTACAACCTAAGAGAGCACATTAAATTAATACGATGAGGACTATTATACGAAGCCTCATGGACTTATACTGTGTGTCTTATTGAAATAGGTCTGAAGAAATGTGTATGGAGCTAAGTGCGTAAAATCATTTATGGTGCGTTGTTCAGTTTTATAAAAACGTATATTGTGTGAAAATTTCTCGTATTACGTAATTACATCTTCATATAAGAATACTAATCTTCTAAGAAGCAACATAAAACATAAACCATGAATTATATCTAAATGAAAAGATTAACCCTGAATTTATTAGTTTCTGTTGGACCATTAATATAAAATTCAAAGTTTGATATTCTGTTTAAAATGTATCATATATGAACCAGATGTTCTAAAAGAGTAGAGAGCGCGTAAATAAATTGGTCTATATGTATGTACAGGTGCATGGAAGTATTTTCCTTATTGCTCAGTGTGCTACTGATTTTAGTTTGGTTATTCACTTCTATTTCTCCATTTTTGCCAATTCAGGTGTTTTTAAATGTTCCTTTCGAGACTGGGACATTTTGAAAGTAGAAATAAATGAGTGTACATATTTGGGAAGGTCAAAAGCTTCGTTTTCCTTCAGCCTTATGCACGTCAGTCATTCGTGCTCCATTTAGACGAACGAACAATTACTGTCCCGAGAGTATTACTGTCCTGGTTCATTTTCAGTTTTATCTTCGGAGGCTTCGACATTTTGATGCCGTTTTGAAACAACTCACTGAATACGCCGTAAAATAGTGGAATAGCATGGCATTTAATTACAAATTACGTACATTACATAAATACAATTGCAATATATATATATACATATTTTTTTAAATTATTTTTTCCACGATTTATGGTGGAAAATATGTATATTTCGCAAATTAACAAATGTATCTTTAAAATTCTGATCATCCCCCTTCCAGATTCACTGGCGTTGTATCCGTATCATCCTACGATATTCCCACAATAAAACGAAATGAGCTTATGACCGCTCCCCACATAGAACTTCGCTTCCAACTTGACTTCGGCAGCGTCGAGTGGCTTGAGGGAAGACGGTGCAGTCATTCCAATTTTCGTCCGGGGAGAACAAATGCAGCGCGATGGGCGAAGTCTAGGCGTGCCCAGCGGAGCGGTAGTAGTCCCCTCATTCTCATCTCGTTTTCTTTCCTTTCTCTGTGTGTCCACTCGAGGGAGCTCTCATCACCTTCTCGGTTATTTGGGCTCCCCGCCTTCCCATATCTC
>LYUA01000966.1:243236-253579 GCA_002093875.1 Calopteryx splendens | reverse complement strand
GGGGAAGGGGGGGGGGGAGGGGCAGAAAGCCGCAATGACGGTGGGGGTGTGAAAATTAAAAAAAAAATCTAGCAAGGATGGAGATAAATTGAAAAAAGGTGGATGAAGGAGGTGTGAAAGCATTTTCTCGAATATGCCACGTGATTGGCGTGAGGAAGATTAGGACGGTCGTTTACTCCGAGTCGCCGAAAACGCCAGACCGTCTTAGTTAATATCTTGGGTCAATAACAATACTCAGTCAATTGCTTGCCTTAATCATGTCCCATAAAGGATCGTAGAAATATACCCGTATATATGACCCGCGGCATTGAGCTGTAACTGAATGCACTTGCATGGTATTACTGGTATCAGGCTGGAGAAGGATTTTAGAGCTAACAATAAGTTGAGATTCTTTTCCATTTTCGTTGCATTCTAGTTTCGTTCCTTGGATTTCGTTCCGTTTAGTTTCTCTTTTTACATTCCCCTGACATGAAAATATTCAGGTTTTAATCTCAGACTTTCAACCCCTTCCCAGGATCAAGCAGCCAAGGCTCGATACAGTAGCCATTTATACAATCCGATGGAATTGATCTTTTTTCCATCGAGCTTGTGGAAACAGCGGCAGAAAACGATAGACGTGACCATAAACAGAAAATAATAGAGTAAAGTATCATCTAAACGTGATTGTATAAGTTCCAGTGGGTTGAGCGCTGGAATACTGACTGGAGGACCCTTTTTCGATTCCAGACGACGCCTCTGGTCACCCTCAGCTTCATTTCAAGCTGGTTTTTTGAGTATCTTCCTGAGAAACCTCAGGCGACGCGAGGAAAGGAGCTTGAACCCCTCATCACCTCATCTCTGATTAATGCGTGAATTTCACACGTCGTTGAGCCCAGCATTAGGTGAGGTCTAACCTAGCCTGTCGAACAAACCTCCAGGTTGATAACTGCGATGTGGCATCGATCGCCCTAGTTACCTAAGTGCAAATTCCACGATGACAACGTAATTTCCCCTGGACCTAATGCCCCCCCTGCCACGCGCTCCTGTGGTGGATGACATTTAGATGCAGAGTCGTCAGCGTGGAAGGCGCATTCTCTCCTCCCTCTCCGTGGATGAAATCGAGCCTCCTCCTCCTCCCGTGCGTCCATGGGGAGAGCCTCGAGGGCCTGGCCCCTTGTTTTATTGCTCCCTTTGCCCAGGACGCGGTCTCGGTAATTAGATTTGCTAAACGAATCATACCGCTCGGGTGCCCATCCACCCCCCCCTCCCATTTACGTCTCCCTCTCCTCCTCCTCCTTCCTCCCCTCCTCGCATCCGCGGTCGGGATCTCGCTCCAGAGACGAGCCAGCCGCTCGTGTCACATACCTAAATGAGTTTCAGCGTCTCGCGTTGCAAACTGCTGCGGACGCTCCGATCCATCTCCATTTACTCCTCCCCTTCTACGGCTGGGGTCCAGGGAAGAGAACTTTGTAAGGGCGTCCGCTGATCACGTGACGCATATTCGGTCACTTTGTGGAACCCTCCCCTCCCCATCGCGATATTTGAAGACACTTGCACATTGTCGTCCTTTTCGGACGGGGGGGAGGAATGCGGTCTCGGGGCAATTGTTTTTTTTTAAACAATTGCAGAGTATGAAAAACCTAGATGATAGAACAGATGAAAAAAAACTGTAAACGACGGGAAATTAATTCGATTGAGATGGACACTCAGGAAAGAAGAAGTTGGCGAGAGTGGTGACTGCGCCTCCCTTCGGTGAAGGGGAGTTGCGCGAAAACTTGGTGGGCGGGTTCAAGTCCACGCGGGCTCTGACGAGGAGTCCAATCAAAAAAAAAAAAGAAAGGAAAGTTCTGTCTGCGTGAACGACGTGAAAGCATTACTCGAACTAGCCGGGTTCGTCAATGTGATACAAATGCACGTGATTCACTTAAAAGACCCCCCGACTACTTTATTACTTTCCCTATCCCCTCTTTATCTCATGACGTAATTAATGGACGCTCCCTAAGTGTTCCTGCGTATCGTTTTTCAATATCTCCTGCAAACACTTTTCCTGCATTTTTCGAATTTCTCCTTTTAACCTTTTCCTCTTCCCAAGTATGCCGACACATCATCGTTTGTTTTCATCTCAATCCAACTTATTTTCTCGATTCTTTTCCACATCGCATCTCATATGCTTCCAAGCGACGCCTAACATCTCCCCTCAGGGACCAGGTTTCGTCATCTTGCAATGCTACGCTCCAAATCAAGGTTTTCCCTAATCTTTTCCTGACATATTTACCTCCTCAAGGTCCTTGAGATCAGAAGTCTTCTCTTTGAGGATATTTCTTTATTTGACACGATTCTTCCCCTTATGCCCTTAATATTTTCTCCATATTCGACTAAAGTACTTCTAAATAATGTTAACTCGTAAAAAATCCACGCGGCATTTTACTGTGAAACTCAAAATTGGCTGAATTGTCTTTTTTCGAGTTTCTAATTGCGATTGGTTCCAGAAAGTTCTAACCGTTTCTAAAGAAAAACTACGCAAATCATCTTTTATGTTTATTATTTTGTGTAACACTTTATGTATTTACTCATTTTTCCACATAATCACCGCTCAATGATGTTCAAACTTCGGGGTAATGAGATCATGTTTATGCTCAGGGGTGGCATGGTAGACCCAAGTTTCATCTCCTTTCACAATGTGATCCAGAAATGCGTCAAATTATGGGGACGGAAGGGGTTGCAGATTCTAGCGGTAGAGGACTACCAAGAAGGAATTGAAAAGTGGGTGATACGGTAGTAAAAATGTTTGAATATCGGCGGTGATTATGTGGGAAAATGAGTGAATATATAAGTGCTACAAAAAATAAAATAACATTTCCTGAAGATGGTTTGCGGAGTTTTTATTTAGAAACGGTTACAACTTTCTGGATGACCCTCGTATTCAGTGTGATCCAAATTGTTTTAATGGTACACGTTGGAAGGAGTGCTTACAATCAGTACCACATTAGTAGACCACGGTATTTGTGTAATATTTTTTCGAGTCGTATAAACTTACCTCGAAACCGGCATACTAGTACTAAAAAAAGTCCTATCTTAATTGGCCATCGAGTGCTTCCTTTTTTTACCTCTCTACCTATGCCGTGCTCTGATGTGTTACGATCTCTCATAGAGTTGTTTTCCCTGCCTTTTATTTTCCATCGTTTTTCTAGCCAGCGAGTCCACGTGTTGGGATCACAAGAGTGTCGCCTCGTGAATCTCTCGCTTAGTTTGTTGTGACTATCTCTGCGCACTGTGTTAGTATGCTTGTCACCCGACATCAACTGCGCCTTGGTGATGAGCACGGCCCTCGGAAACCGGTTCCCGTTCGGTAATTATGGAAATTTCGCGCCTCGTTGAACTGCATTTAAGCCTGTTTACAATTTGCTATCGTGCTTCTTCCTTTAAATTGCTACGAGTAATTCCGTGAATATCATGGTCGCATTCTGTACTTAATCCTCCAACATTGTGAGAATCGTGATGTTTTGCGTGCGATGGGACCTTTTGATAGTGTAATACGTATTTCAATTTGGTCCCAGCTCTATAATTGAGTCATCACGCATGTGTTTAAGTACGGATATGCTTACTCTCATTTTGCCTGAATTTCCGTTTCATTTTCTTCTATGCTCTTCGCAGTACCTTTGGAGTAGTCGTAACTGGTCCGCATTAAAAGTATAAATTGTCCGGAAATGATCGTGTTTCACTCAGTGTCATTCAGGTTTCAGTTTCATTCAGGGAGTGATCGTATTTCATTCAGTATCTTATCCCGATCGTATTACTTAAATTAATCCAATTTATCCCGGTCGCACTGAAATAAAATTGGTTAAAATAAAATTCCATGTTAGCTTTAACAACTGACTTAGGCATGGAAAATATATCTTCCGCTAGTTTCTCCAAACGATAATAATTTTTAAAATGTGTTCACAAGGCTGTAAAATATTCCTTTACGCTTCTGAAAATTTCGGTCACAACTGTGTGCCGTTCAACCCTGGTCTCCCAGTGTTGTCGGAAATATGTTTAGTATGTTGCCTTGAAGTGTGAACTGGATGCCCCAGAATAGAGACGAATACGATGTTAAGTTTCGTAGATGCAGCCGATAGAGTGATCAGTCGCCGGTCTCCGATTGGAAACACAATCGTGCGTTCGAGGTCTTCTCTCCTCGCTGGAATGTTATTACAACCTTTTCCTCCGAATTCGAAACGAGCGCAGCCTCTTCCAGACGCCTCGATCGGAAACGGTTCTTTGGTCCCTCTCGTTCTCCTCATCCCTCGCTCCCGCTGCACCCGTCTTTCCGGCCTCGCCCTTTCTCTCCTCAGTGCCCTCCCCTAGTCGCTTTTCTATTTCCCTCCTCGGGAAAAACACCGTAAACTTAGTATTGGTTCGGGACCGGGAGGGAAGGGAAATGGGGAGGAGGAAGCTCCGGAATGAGCCGAAGAGTTTCAGTTTTCTCTGTCGCCGCCGACGAACCCGATCCGTTCCCCGTTTTTTGGGAGGTTTAACCCTTGGCTTCCCACTCCCTCCATCTCGTCCCTCCCCTAGCCCTTTTTCTCCTATCGCATACCGCTCCCCGTCTACTCTATTCCAAAATTCAAAGCCACAAAAACTGAAGAAGATGGGTTCACTC
This sequence comes from Calopteryx splendens, assembly GCA_002093875.1. NCBI lineage: Eukaryota > Metazoa > Arthropoda > Insecta > Odonata > Calopterygidae > Calopteryx > Calopteryx splendens. Next base: position 248,958 of record LYUA01000966.1, on the reverse strand, counting down.
AGGAGATTATCATTAACTATTAGATAAATGGAATTCATTCGATTTGAACGTTGACGCACAGAAAAATGGTCTTAGCCTCTTATTGCATCGGATGGTGAGGACACTACTAGGTTAAGGGAAAATGACTGCAGAACAGACCGATGCAAGGAATCCTTTTTTCATCGCCTAATTCGTGAAAAAAATACAGTAAGCATCAAGTACGGCAGTTCAAACCTCCCGAAAATGGAAAAATGCGGATTGCTAACTGTTATCAATTACTCAAATGGCTTGTGGCCAAACACCCCCTGCCCTCTTGGTGGCTAGCAGGGTAATGAAATAAGTGAGATGAAAATGAAGACTATGAGCCTATGTGAATGAAGAGAGAAATCACTTAAAAAATGAAAATTCGTTATCGACTTGTATTTTCTCCAATAAGTTTCCTGATAAACGCACGCAGGTAACGCACGAACAGATTATTCATCTTAAAGTAATGCGAATTTTATATCATCGGCCAGCAGTGTTGTCATTTAATTGATTACTTTTTTATTTTTAATATTCTGTGGCTAATCGGCAGGGTTTCAGTCTCATCTCAATTTAGGTTAATATTTTGAAAGTCCGTGGATCTCCGTGCCCATCCCATTCAACAATAACCTTAGCGTCGCTGTGGTAATAGCTTCCTGATGCGCGCGTCGGTCAAGTAGGCAGCCCTAGTTGGTTTCCTGGTTCTCCCATTTCTATTCTTTGCGTCGCTCAGATAGTCAGACTCAGACAGAACGTTATAAATGTGAAAACTTACAAAGTAGTTTTTTTTGTAGCTCTGTGACTTAATCCCAATTTTCTGCCAAAGTAAGTGTCCATAAGATGATTTTTTCGACCATTAAAGGTCAATATTAAAATAATTATTTCCCAACCATGTGGGTAAGTAGACCACAATCACCCTTTCACACTTTAGGGGGAATGTTTAGATGCGCTTTCGCCTTCGATCCATCCCGCGTTTTGGCGACGGAAAGTTCCCAGCGATCACCTCCGAAGGCCCTTAACTTCCAACCCCCCCCCCCCCCCCNCTTAACTTCCAACCCTCCCCCCTCCCCCCAAATGCATTTCCGCCTCCCTCAGACCCTCCTCTCCCCCCTTCCCCGAATCCCTCCTTTCCTGCATCCCCGCCGCCCAAAAAGACATCTGGTGCAGTCTCTCTCACACATGGTACGCCACGAAACGTCTTCCATAGGCTCCCAGACTGCCCTTCTTTCACCGTCCCCGTGGGCCGTTTCTCTTCGCGTGCACTCCTGCCTTTCCCCCCCTCTCTTTCTCTCTCTCTCTCTCTCTCTCTCCTCCTCTTCTCACTCTTCTTTCTCCACTTCTGCCTGAAAAGCATTGCGACTTCCCGTTCCCCTCCGCCCTCTCCGTTTCGTTCCCATCGGCTCACCCTAGAGGAGATCCTTCTGGCTCCGACTAGTTAAGAGGGAGCGGGAAGTGATTCGTTTCCTCCCCCTTTGAAGCGATTTTCAAACGCACTCTTTCGTTGACTTTAAGATCGTTCGGATCAGTGGATTTACTATCTCGGGGCAACTACGCGAGCGGTGCGAGCAACGAAGCAACGAGTTAGCCAACGAAACTGCCGCAAAAACTTTTCCTGGGGGATTTTCATTTAGATTACCGTGGCAAATGTTTTACCTTAAATTAAATTAATTAGGTTCAGTCGATTTTTTTGTTTCATGAAAAAGGCAAGTTGATGAAATGCATAGTGTACCAGCGATAGCAAGGCATGGCCAATAACAGCACGGAAAGGTTACTTGGAGAACGAAATTCGTGGACACGGATGAATGAATGAATGATGGGCAAAGCGTACATGCAATGAAGAAGACCGGCGAAGAAAAGACTGATTTTACAACAGACATAGTTTAAGGTGAAGCAAAGTAATAATGAATATGAAAGACCAAGAATGGAATCCGTCATGCTGAAAACATTTAATTCGGTTATCCTATTTCAACTGCACGGATGTGGGCTGAGAAATATATTCTTATTTCTAACCGTGGACGGTCAGTGTGATCAATAGCGTTTTTGGATTGAGCGGATTCTTTGTAGGGAAATGTTTAATACGAATTGGAATCGCTCCACTGGCGACTTAATCCCTCCTTATTTCTCGCTAAATTAGCAAAATACTCCATTTACGAATCAGTCGTGTATGTTTTTGATACCTGGATCGCTACTTCTTGAAGCATTAATAACCAATAGAATTATTTGCGCCTCTGATTATTAGTTCATGTGTATCTTTGAAGTACCAATTAGTAATTACAGCGTATGGGACGAGGGAAAAAAACGATGGAAATAATGTCTGTGTTCGGCGCTAGGCTTTATTTGGTTGTCGAGCTTTTATTTTAATATTTAATGTTCTCCACACAACAACCTGGCAAGGACCGTAATGCCATCGTAACGGTCTCCCTTCTCCTGGATTCAGGTCTCGAGTCGTTGATGTGTGAGAGACCATTCTGTTGATCACAGTTGATCTGGATGTCCGTTACGAACATAGATACAGGCTTTTCGATTGTGAAAGCGTTCATTGCTCTCAAATTTACCTGATAAATTCAGTTTTTAAGAAGCAATACGACAAAATTGGACGCCATTTCGAAATATACCCATCAATTTTAAAAGTTCCGTAGTAAAAGCCCTGGTCTTTCCTTCCAGAGTCTCAATAATAAATATTGTCTCTGCGATACCTGTTTGTTCGCGATGCCTGAACGGTTGTGGCGAAATCCTCTCTGCCGCTCCATGCAAGTAAACAGGTTGAATGACTCTTCTCCATTATCAAGTGTGCACCTTCAGATGTTTTCTCACGCCTGCCCTCAACCCTCTCTCTCTCTTTGCTTTCACGAAGTCTTCCCAGCACAGCTATCTCCCTCCTCCGTCTCTCCCTGCCCGCGTCTCTTTTATTCAGAGCCGTCCTCGGAGAAGTACTGACTGACTGGCTCTCTCTCTCTCCACAACCCCCCCTACCCCCTCCGATCACTCCCAAGGGCCTCCCTGGACATATCTCTCTCCTCTTCTCATTTGTCAGAGAGCGGTCGGTCATCCCGTGTGAATGAAAGTGGAAAGTGTCCTTCCTCGTCATCCTTTGTGATTTGCTCCCCCGCTCTCGCTCCACCTCTATCTCTCTCTCGCTGCACCTCCCTCCCACGGAATAAATGAAAAAATCATGTTTCCCACCCTCCCCCTCGATATCTCCCCTCTCCGCGGAGGAATGAAAGGGATCGAAGGGAGGATTGGGGAGGAGGAGGGGTGTCAAGACCCCAGGGAGGTCCACACCCCTTGTGTTTTCTTCCTTTTTTTTAATCCCTTCCTCCTCTGCGTCCTCAGGTTTCCAGATAAGATCCCTTTTCTCTCTCTCTCTCTCTTCCTTATGATGTCCCCGTTGCTCGTTGGCGGTGGGGAAAGGGCCGGTCTCCTCGCCCCTCTCTCTCACACTTGGGTGCCCGCCTCTCCTGAGACAGGTGAATGCCGTATTTGAAGGATGGGAAAACATTCTTCCCTCCACCCGAATCGTCTTTGTCGTCTCATTTTCGTTCTTTGCGCTGGATCACAAAAGAAACTCCCGGTTGTGGATCGTGAGGAATACGATACCTTTTTGTTTATTTATTTTTTTTTAAAGCCTTCCTCCGTTCCCTCAATGCTCTGAAGGTCATCCGATTTTTCGTAATCTCCGTGGGTGCTATGAAGGATGGGTTCGGAGTTGAATGGTGCGTTGTGTTAAAGGTTTGAGTGAATACCTACCTACTGGATTTCTTTAAACGATGTCTGTTATCGTCTTGAGATCTTTCCCTTCATTCCCTGCTGCCTTTCCGTACAAATGAGCGGACGTCATGTTTCCGCTAATGGCTTCACTTTTTATTTTTACCTGTTCTAATTATCAGGTAACTCAGCAAATTGTTGTTTTTATTTTTTTTTAATAGGTTTCTCTATTTCAAATTAAAACATAGATAAAATCTTATCCGAAAGAATGAGGCAGTTACGAGATTTTGGAAATCGCCCAGGGAGAAATTAATGTCATTATTGTTCTTCCAGTTTTGTTTATTTTTCTTACTTAGATTTTTGTCGTTGGTGTCCTTCCTTCTTTAAAACAACTGAAATCATTCGGTGACGTTCGGTATAAGGATTTGAAAGATACCACTTCCGCAGTCATAGCGTTCGAAGGAATTCTACCGCATATCTTTATCTTGAGCGATTGGGATGGAGCTTGAATACCTATTCCAGGTACCTTTGTTGTACTCGTATCTTGGTGCTACAGCGATGATAGAATTTGACAGAATACCCTCCAGATATGAGAACATTTGACAAATATATTTGAGAATTAATGAGAAATTAAATATATTTTGTAAGTTTCAGTCATCGGTGATTTTATCTCACCTCTTGCCATAGGATCATGGTGGAAGACCAATTGTAGTACCGCAAATGATGATATTTTTTGGTTCCTAATGATATTTTACTCTCAGTGGCAAGATTTTCTTTGCTTTGTGGGAAGGGTTCTTTGTTTATGTTTGTATGTATACGTCTCTTTTCATATTATATTATATGTAATACTAAATTGGCATTAATGCTGTGTGTGGACAATATTCTAAATGAATGAATAAAATAAGGTAATGATTCCTTTTTATATTCGTAACTTTCGTCGATTTTCATGAATAAATTGCCTAAATTTAGCTGATATTCGGAAGGGATTTCGCAATTTCGTTTTTTCATATTACCATCAAAATTGGTGATGCCAAAAGTATGACACGCATGGTTTTGTTTTTCCTTGCATAAGTTCCTCTTAGTGCGCAGTAGCGAGAATTATGAATAAATTGCGGCTAATTAATATCTGGCGTGTTTATTTTTATGGATGATATATTAGTTACTAGGCGCGTCGTAACGTTTAGTACTGTCAGTGTTTTATGGTTGCACTTATGGAATTAGAGCAGGGTAATGAGAAATATAAACTGACTTTGTGGTAGAGACATTTAATTTTTGTCACACGTTGTCGACAGGTGCGATTAATATTCAATATTCCCCATCCTTTCAAGTCCAATGTTCAGGACTGAATGCTTTCGAAATCCCTGATCTGGTGAATGGTTTCCTTCCTCTGTGCGGTGGTTATGTTTAAACTAGGATTGGAAAACGTGACTTTTATTATGGTGCGCCAGCCGCTTCCCCGTTTGTGTACGTGTGTGTGTCAGAGCCAGAGAGAACTTCTAATAAATGAGTGAAATCAGATTAGAATAGTCCGCGGTTGATGCGCTTTTGCGGTCGCCGGTAAATCACTCGTCGCATCGTGTTTTCTCTTGTCGGCGGTGAAAATGTCGCCTTTGGTCGTGTGGACTACGGTTCGTGTGACTGCGGTTGATGCCCTGCATGCCGGCCGGGAGAGAAGGCCCTAACTTATTCTGTAGGAGAAAGCATACCGTTCCGTACCTATGTGCAGTAAGATAGTAAATTTTTTCAATTAAGAGAATCATAGAGCTAGAAGAATTTGTTTCTAATAAAATTTCCAATGTTATCCCCCTAACTGTTAACTCCCTATGAAGTAATGCCAATCGAATTGAAGTTATTTCAAGGTTGAAGAGTCTGCGATGCCTTCACTTTTTTTAATTAGAAAGCTAATCAGTCCCCCATGTAATTTGTGGCTAATACAGATCTGGTGCATGTTGTGAATATGAACTTAACCTATATAGGGAAATTAATAAAACAAAATTTTCAATAGAAGGGATATTTG
>LYUA01000966.1:159839-179305 GCA_002093875.1 Calopteryx splendens | reverse complement strand
ACAGGCGGTACAGGGAAAGGAACTGGCCACCCTACCATGATTTGTGAATTTCACACACCGTTTGGCTGACTACTTGGTGAGCTCTACTCTCACCTACCGAACCGACCTTCGGGTTGATTATTGTGATTTTTTTTCAAGGCAAAACCTGGATATTTAAGTTAAAATAAATTCTCACTCTCCCTCACATTTAGCGAAATGTAAATTATTTATTATATTTATTTTTCCCATAAAGCGTTGCGACACTAGCGGGTTACTGGTGATAATTATTTATCCTTTTCCTATTTCTTTAAATTTAAGTTTACTAGCTTCCAATTTTTAAAATAGTGCTTATTGAAGTTTGTGGACATGACGTTTAATAATATTTTATCGCTTTTATAAGGGATTTTCAGTGTTTTAGTTGAAACAACTTGCCTATTTGGGCTAGTTACGCTATCGGAAGACATCCCCGCTACCGTCAAAACATCTTCTGTGATTTCTCATACACGACAGGTCCGAAAGAAACTGCGAAATCGGATCACGTGACAGCTGAGCAAATTTCTCCTTAATTTATTTCTGAGTGTAAATATATGCACACACTATATACACACCTATAGGTATGTGTATATATACTATTTACCTTTCGGAGCACCGCTCCGTCTTCAGCAGAGATATCTGAATGGCGCAATCTTGGAATGAGCCCTACGCTCCAGAGAGTTTTCTTAAAATTCTACTCGTCATCGGAGGTCATTCCTCGCCAACTCCTCCGACCTGAATTTCTGTGAATACTTCGGAGAAATTTGATCGGATTTGATCTCCCATCATTTCAACCCCCCCTCCCCCCCGTCACCGCCTCGTTCGAGCGAATCTTAAAGCCATGTAGAGGCCGTTTGACGATTACTATAGGAAACTTTGAAGCATGTGACACAGTCGTGAAAGTTTACCACATGCAGATGCATCAAGTTGCTTGTCCAAAGGTCGGTTAATATTGAATGCAAGAACATAACGTAAGAACTTAAGCATAAGAAATTAAGAGTTTAGCACATATGCGTGAGAACGGAACCGTCCATAATACACCTTGATGTAACTGCAGAACTTAACGCGAAAAATGTCTCATGTTCATCTTTTATGTTGTGTTACGTTATGTTAATAAATTGTCCAATCACGAGGGAGAGTGAACTCTTAAGTTATCCAATCACGAGCGACCGTGGTTCGCTCACCAGCGCTTCTAGTGACGATAAATTAAAGTACAAACACAAAAAAACCTTGATACTCAGGATGCCCTAGCGGGTAATGGATTTGGTGACAGTTTTGGTGTGAAACCGTATTTATGCGATAAGTGGAACAAGTAAATCAAAAACCTGAAAAGGAAAATATATTTCTGGGCCATGATCGGGTCCATCCTTGCAGTTAACGGAGGGATGCAAAACAAGGGTAAAGTAGAAAAAGCAGTACCTATTCTCATTGGTTAACTTAAGAAAAGAGAGGTCCTCCATTTTATTGAACTTAGTAGACATAGGCCATAGTAAACGATACAATTTTTGTATTTATTATGTGTAACTTACGTTCTTATGTTATGTCCTTAGATTCAATGTAAACTAGCATTGCTCACAGCTCGCAGGATCGCGTTGCCGTATTAATTTCTAAATGTTCCCCCCTCCAGTCTGCTGAGGCTTCTCCCTTCGGCAGTCGAATAAGTGTCTATCTATTTAAAACCGAAATAGGAAAAAAAAGCCATGGCCTCCGAGAGAATTTAGTATAGAAAATTATTCCTCAACAGTCACGGAGTGATTCTTTTTTTTTCAAGTTTCTTGTTGAGGAGCGAGTACTATCTAGAAAAATTGCTCGATCGAATGAAGAGGATTTAGATGGTATTGAAAAAAATGCACTCATCGCCACGAAAAAAAACTTACTTTTAGGGACGGTCTACCTGCTGAGAGGCCGTTCATTAATCATTTGATGCATTTTAGGCCACTTTTTGATCCCGCCCTGCCGTGATATTTGGTCACATTTTAATAGGCTTTAATAGGTGTTACTACTATACTACTCATTATTGCCAGAACAATTTAGAATAATGGTGTCGCAAATATATACACTCTTAGCCGATAGAATTGGAGTTGAAGCAACAAAGACAAATCGAATTTCTTAAAAATCTGGAAAAGTGGAATAATTCTTTAATTTAAAACTGTTGTAGAGACCGAAGGGAAACCGATTCTGGATGTCCACAGGCGCTCCCTTCTCACGCCACCTACAGCGTCGCCTCATCCTCCCCTCTCGTATCTTTCTTCTTTCAGTTCGTATTCCACGCCCTCCCCAACTGCTCCTTCCGTCGTGTACGAGGGAGCACGCCCCAGCCTCTCTAATTTCCACCCCTCCCCCCATCCCAACTGTCACTTTCACTCTCGTTTCAAAAAAACATCATTCCCCCTTCGCCGTGAGCCTTACCCCTCCCACTCTCCGGCTCTTTTGTGTCCGTGTTCACGGGACATGCATTTCAGGAACACAATTACCTTCCTCGTGTCCTCGGTGGTGGGTTGAATACCTCTCCATATGTGCGTGCACTTGCAAGGCAAGTAGAACAAATCTGAGAAATTAATTTTCCAAATAATTGCTGGTTTTTCAAATTTAATATTTTTTCAATAACCGTAAAAAAAATCATTTGCCGCTCTCCAGGATGAAGTACTTTTAACTCTTCAATGATTTCTTCTCCAGGAAATATATCAGCTACTGCCTGTTCAATCTACATCTTCATACGAGAATGCTTGAGTCTGTCTAAGGTCACTATCGTTCCGCTTTTGTTTTACATTCACCAACTTATTGAAATCTCTTTAGCACGATCAACCACTGTAGTAGCTGGAATTACGATAAAACTACTGGGAGCAAAAAATATCATGTCATAGGCTGAGATATATCACGTCGCTCTCGCTTAACTATCCAAAATGTCGCTAAGTATTGGATTCCCCTAGAGGGAAGGAGAGCCCCAAGGGGAATCGGAAGGCTTTTATGCACCCATCAGCGTCTTCTCCATGGTGATCGCTTCCCCTTCTGCTCCTCCCCCTTCGCCAACGTCTGCTTTGATCCCTCCCTTCTCCCTCCCGCTTCGGGGTCCCGCGAGGAAAGTTTATCGGTCCGACTAAGTCGTGTGTGCCGTCTGAACCCCCACATCCCTAATCCGATCGAACGCGTCGCTGGCTCTCTGACGCGAGTATGAATTAGGGCGCTTGGGACCCGGTTTTCTAGTGTTCCAGAGAGCGTCTGCGCCGTCCGCTGGGGAGGTCCTAAATCGTGAGCTGCCCTTCAAAAATTTTATCCCCCGCGCCAGTGGATAATTTACGGTTTGGTGTCATTGTAGTATCTACACGAAACGAAAGCCGACCGGCGTAACTCGAGCTCGTTGATCAACGTACTCGTCGTCTAACCCGAAGGTCGTGGGTCCGAATCCCGGCAACGAACATCTAGTTTCTCCTGTCACGCATGTGCTCTCTGTTTTTTAGATTCTGGTGCGAAATGTCATTAGTTGTTTTTGGACCTCCATAAAACTTAATTATTACTGTTACAAGAAAATGAAAATTCTTCGAGTTGGGAGATATTTCCTTGGGAGCCGTTTTTATAGTAGGTGATGCATTATTTTATTTATTCCTTTACGACCCCCGGTTAATTTTTGTGTTCTTGGGAAATATTAAAATATATTTAATCAATGCTGCCTGTACCCTGGCCTTCCAGCGGAGAAACTTTATGAAAAGGAGATAAGGACCTTTCGATATCGACTTATGTTTACCTTTAAGAGATGTATACTTCAAGGAATGCTCGGCATATTAGTTTTGAGTGAATATTAAACTTAGAAAAAGCATTTTAATATTACTTGACTTGATAATATGTTGCCCTACTCCGTGTTACTCAGGGAAAAGTACACATTTCTGTATTTTAACGTCGCAAACATTGCATCATAATTACCTTTATGTGTGAAATAGTTATTTCCACTACGAGTTCTCTAAGCTACTGGCAATTAAAACGGTATGTTGGATTAGACTTGGCATGTGTCTATTTCTGCTCTTAGGGATGTATTCATTTCTCTCGGAAAATTTAATCTAGGTCAGCTCGGAATTGTTTTAAATGGACATTCATAGCCTCATGGCTGGGCTCGTAATGCTTGTAACACTATACAATGGAATCGTGGGCATTAGCTTCAAATCTTTTTCGTATGAATGATGACGGTAAGAAAATGCGGGAAGTGAATATGTGTACTTGAACGTACGCATTGTACTGCACGCTGTCTTTTAACTCCTAATTGAGAAAGGAGGTTGTACGTAACTTCGTTAGACCTAAGGTGGTTTACTCAACTCACTGACTCGGCACTAATGGCTGTGGTGGCTTCAGACCGGAATCTCTCCTCACCCCTGTTCCCCCTCTGCTCGGAGCAAGCTGCTCGATAGACGCTGTGGACTTTCACGTGATATGCTTATGATGATTTCCGATAACGATTTGGCGCAAAAGGTTATAGGGCGCTTAATATGTTAGGTAAATCTGTTAGACGAGAACATTTCAAAGAACAAATTACGCCATCCACATTTTCACGGGTGATTTCCGATAACGATCCAATTCCCAAGTTTAATGTGTGCCTACGAGTCAAAGGCATATCCGTTACATATGAAATTTAGAAAGAACGGGCTACGCCGCATTGTCACGGTGTAACGGTCTTTTGCTGCTCTATTCTCTTCCATAGAGATGCGCACGTGAGGAAAAACGGCGAAAGATTTTTCAAAAGAAACGGTTGCGCTCCTCGAAGAGACTTTATCTGGCGCTGAATTCTCTGGAAGGATGATGCATATATAATTATCTCTCTATAAAGATATTTATTTGCCGGATCACGCTGCGTATTTCATTCGGCTGTAACTTTGGGATTTACTCTTCATCTCGCAAACATCCACCGTTTGACTTATCGCTGCCTCATCCTCTTAATTACTGGCTTCGAAAGTCGCTTGGCAACTCTCCCATAGTGATCATATATGTATACCCACACGGGATTCTTAACAAGCTTATATTTCCCACCCAGTGCTACCTCCCTCCCGGCCCTCTCGTGAGGCCTCCTGAGCTCACCGAGAGGCGCTGGCACCGACAGAACGAGCAGCAAAGCGCGCGTTCACCTCCGCCTCTCCCCGTTCGAAAAGCCGTGTGAAATATGTCCTCTCCGCTTGTGGAGGCAGTTGAACCCAGCCGAGGCACGCCGAGGTTAGATATGGGTGAAGATATACGAGCAATGGGAAAATTAAGGATGGATTTGGCTTTTTGCGAAAGTTTTTTTTTTTGAGAAAAGGATGAGCTTACACCCATTGTTCGTCCACCCGTCGATCCGCGCCGAATGAACAGAAAGAAAAAAAACTCGACGAAATGGAAGATGGTGACCCACAGATGTGGTTGGTGGCATCTGAATAAATTTTCGAATCTTCTCCAGGGTTGAGAGTTAGAAACTCGCGGGAAACCGAGTGAAGCTCGAATTTGGAATGATTGTTTCGCTTTTGCATCCCTACTGGGGAAGTGCGGTTGCTAATTATGATGATGAATGAAGAATTTTTCACTGCACTGTAGAATCTTAATTCCTGAAGACACTGCAGCGTAGTGAAACTGGTTGATTAAGAAATTCATATTTTCTGTGGATACACAGTCTTTTTTGTAATTTCCAATTATCATGGTGTAATTCCTCAAAGTCTCGGTCTAAACAATCTCTGTTATAGTGATGAATCTCTGATTCTTTGGTTTTCTGTCGATAACCGGAATAATTTGACTTCATGTGATTATTCGTGCTTTATTGTTTTAGGATACCGTCTATTCTACGTTCTCCCCAAAAATTAATATGGGCGATTGACTTTCTTGGCTTGAATATATCATTATGATAGCTGTTATCATTAGACTTTGGAATATTTTTCTTCGTTTATGGCTTCCCTTTAATTCCTTTTCGGGAGTCTATACAGGCCATAAGAGCATGAGGTCTTCCTCTGGGTGCCCACGGAAATTGGCGTTCGATCAAATACTTTGATTAGAATCTACGAGGGTTGTTCAGTAAAGAGTTGATCATATTTTTTTCACATAATTTATTGTTCTCAAATTTAATGTCCTGTGATATTGTTAGCTTAATATTTAATGCACATGTGATACACGTTATATTAATTTGGCTCCGGTATTGCCTCAGCGGCAGCCCTTGAAAGTTGAAACATGTTCAGTTCGCCAACATCGATGGATGTTACATGCGACGAGGAATACGCTGCATTAAAATTTTTCTTTCGCCTGAACAAATATTTAATCAAGGCCTATGTTATGCTACAGGAGCCTTGTGGAGAGTATGTTCTTCCCTGTAGAAAGACTAGAAGATAGTTTAAAATATTTAAAGAAGAGAGGCAATCTATTTCAAAGGAAGGTAGACACGGAACTCTAGTCACTGCTCTTAGAGAAGTTAGCATTAACGCCGCCGTTGCCATTGTGAGGGAAAATAGTCGTTAAGAGCACCATGTGAAATATTGAAAATTTCATTGAGTGCCCCCAAACGTTGGGGACAGAAAAATAGGACCCGATACGTGCTTGTGCTCAGGTTTGTTTGTGGTTGAAGTTGATGCTACAGGAAGATGAGGAGTTACTTTCGAAGGTTATCATTGCAGATGAAACTTGGCTTCATCATTTTGATTTTGAGGGAAAACAGCAAAGCTGTGATTGGAAGTCTCCGGTAACACCAACAAAAATAGTCAAAATGCTTCTGCTGAGAAATTTATGGCCATATCATTTTTAGATATTCAGGGAATTATGCATCATACCATGTCATACCAGCAGACAACCGTGAATGAAGTATATTTTAGGAATTTACGGCAAAATCTCCAAGGCCACATTTCAGAGCAACAGGCTGAATGTTGAACTACGATAGTTCACAGCCGCGCATCGAAAATGTCGTTGCTGAACACCACCTGAATAATCAATGTGAAGAGTGTTTCACATCCTCCCTATAGTCCCGACCTAGCCCTATGTGACTTTTTTTTGTTTCCCAACGTCAAGAAACATCCTCTTGGAAGGAGTTTTTCATTATCAGAGGCGGTTGTGAAGCCTGCTTTGCCGATTTTAAAGGGCCAAACGCGAAATAGCTTACAGCATATCTTCTAAGACTGGAAAAAATGGTGGTACAATTGCATTTGCATTCAATGGGGACTACTTTGAGAGGGACGTCAACATTTAGAAGATGAGTAAAGTTGTTTGTTGTTAAAAAAAAGTAAGATCATTCTTTATAGGGCAGCCCTCGCATATTTCATCTTTCCCTAGGAATTGGCTGAAATTCCACGGCGTATCACGGTAAATCTATGTGGCTTTCCGGTTAAAAGCTTCAAGTCTCATAATAATTCTCTTATCAGTGAAACAAGATTTTATTTATTGTGAAACACACATAATACACCAATATGTAAAACTGTAAAAAAATGTTTCTGTTTCGAATTAGTTATGCTATTCTTGGCTATTATACAAGTGTCAGATAATTTTGTGCTTGCCAGCAGGTATACATTTAAACTTGCCTCCAGAAAACTTGAATGATTGGTGTTTACACGCTCTTCGCCGATTTAATTGATATATGCATGCAGTTTTAATACTTCTGAACCATTTGTCTGACTAGTTACATAATTCAAGTAATTCCCACTGCATTTCGAACTTAAGTTAAGTTGTTCAACGTTGTTTTGCTTTCTCTTCGCTCGTCTGTTTTAATGTTAAATATCTCTTGCGTTCATACCCGAATAGATATCGCACCATATGCGTTTGGTTTTGAGGCGTACGAGTCTGTTTTTACTTCGCAGCATCTCGGCGTTGGCATTTGACCCAGATCTAGGCTTGCAAAAGAGTGGGAGTCAGTGGGCGAGGCTCTGGGAGCAACGGCTGTTCTTTATTTCTCCACTGTATCGACTTGCAGAGCGTGTTATCATATTATAGTTTTTTTTCCGAAGGCTATTGTTAGTCAATGAACCCGTTTCCTCACATCACATAGTCATCGCTTCTGGGTTCGAAATCATCACCGTCGACTCTTCTGTCGAGTAATAGGTACTACAAGCATGATCGAAGTGTAAGCAGATGTAGGTACTAATTCTTACTTCGTTGTGGTGATTTTCCGTGCTGCGAATTGGTCTAGTGTGGATCATTCTTGCGTGTAGCTTATTTCATATACGTGTGATCGTCTTAAGTTAACCGACTTACAGAAATCACCTGCTTTAAAAAAATAATATTCTTGTTCTGTGACTCCGATATCCCAAGATGAATGCATTAAGTTTTATCTTTCAAATGTAATTAATATTCATCGGTATTTCCTTTTTTAGGGCATCACTTTGGCATAAGAATATTCCCATCATCCAAACCATTTTTTTAAATCTAACATCGTGATATCTGCCCTTCCGATTATGCCGCGACACTGATTAATCTAATTTTCTGCCCACCGCAACTACTTTTAAGTTAACTTGAATTCACAGTATACTTTATCAATATGGAACAGTCACCGCCCTAGTCTTATCCGGGCAGTGTCCCGCTGAGAAAATGCAGTTCGCTCAATGCGTGCGCTCAGCGATTACGTTCTCGTTTAGCATGTCGCGGTGGATGCAATCGGAGGCAGTGGTGACCATAGTCGTTCTTGTGTTGTTTTTGAGATGGAGCCTTTTGAATTTAATTTAAAAAAAATCATATTGTCTGGTTCTGCCCAAAGGCTGCTGACACGATCTTGGAAACACAGAAGGGAAACTGAGGTCCGAACAGTTTTGTAAAATCAGTTATATTTTCTCAAAATTGGAGGTAGGTGTTCTAAACAAGCTGCAGGAAATTTTATTTTGCATTTTAAATAAATTTTTTTACTCGTTTTTCCATTCTCTCTTGATGCCTTTGAACTCATGTTATTTTTTGCTATTGAGTGTAAAATGTTCAATGATATAACGATATAATTTATTTTTCTTGTCCGAAATCATGGTTAAATAAAAAAAATGGATTCGAGTCCATTTTAGGGCATCAAATTACGGATAACATTATTGAATTTGCATAGCATGCTGCATGGTAAATAAACTGTCTCAACTTTCGGACAGAAGTATCTATAATGTTTATATTTCAATGCATTCCAAGTAGTTTTTCCTCCACTCATCCGTACTATTTCCTTTTGTTGACGACTTGCTCTAAGAATCTTTTATATCTGCGGAGGAGCCTGCGGTCCATCAGTCCTCTGGTAAAAGCCGTCTATATTGTTGGTTCACTACTACTTCTTGACTGAAATACATAGACATGCTGTGAGGCTCACTTCGATATCCTAAAATCATCCTGTTTTTTTTCTATTCACACATTCGAGGGAGAAGTTGGTGAATCGATTCGAAAAGGTTTGCTATTACCCCTCCCACTTAATCGTTTTCCCAGCCGAATTCACGCACATGGAGGCCTCTTGGATTGACCTCGTAGCCTAAAATGCGTTTTGACACCCCTGGGCCGTCCAAATAAAGCCTGGAATTCCATTCCACGCGGCGGCGGGCAAAGCCTCTCTCTCGCCTTCCCCCACCACTCCGACTCAGCATCCGTGTGTGTGCACAGGGTTATCCCACGCACCCCCCTGCCGCGTTTATCGCCGATCTGCGTTTTAATTCTGGGTCGGACGGAGGCGATCTTTCTCTTACCTTTTGCCTTCGGGGCGTTATCCCACGCGAACAGGTGTATGCCATGCCGGGTTTCCTTCCTCTCCCCGGTCTTCCACTCCCGAGAGCGTTCCTCCGCCGTAATAAGGGGTGGGGTCGTGCCGTGGGGTGTTTCCGACAGCAGCCCATGCTCCGCGGTTGACGCTCGAAAAGGCAAAGTGGGCCCCAAATGATCGCGGCACCCGAGGAGCAAAGAGGAATTCCAGGTAGTGATCCGAAGTTTTTTCTTTGTCTCGTCCCCTCATCGATTCCGTCTTCGCCTTCCTTCTGAGGGTATCCATCGATTGAGTGTGTCACGGATAATTTGTGGGGGAATTCGAAGAAAGATCGGTAAGTGGAATGGAAAATCGAAGGAAATAATACACCTCTATCTGTTTCACTCGGCATGTCTCACGAAAACGACACGCCCATGCGAAATGAAATCTGGCTGTGCTAAACACTGCTGAAGGCATTTTTAACTCTTTCAAATTTTAATCTTGTGTATCATGTGGCATCATGTAAATTAATATCATTCAATCGTTCGCATGGTCGCTATTTCCTTGAGTTGAGAGTCAAATTATGTAGTTTACTATGCAAGGAATTAAATTGGCAGGTTTCTCTTTACGGTGGTGTTGCTGTAGGTCTGTGCTCATCGGAATCTCTTTTACGAAGTATTCTTAGTGATAGCAGTAGGGCTGACTCTGCATCCCAGTGGTATTAGACGAAATAAGTCGAGCAGGAATTTGTTTCATGTTCAAACGCCATTGCTTGTGCAGATTGAACTTAGACCTTGCACCGCACGCATTTATGATAAGAATTCTTACTGATTACTTCTGGAATGCCGCCTCAGGGTCGATGTGAGAGATAAAAATATTTCGCCGACTCCTTTTGTTGGAGGTTTAACCGATGGCCTCCTATCACGCTGACGTGGATGTTTCAGCATAAATGAAGTTAAGGTGTTTTTCCAGTGATATGTGAAATGTAATTGCACATATGCATAAACAACCATATGATGAGCGTAGAAAGGATAGGGAAGAATATCACTGCAAATTCCATATTAAATGTTTTTAACGAAGCCCATGGTTTCGCTGCGGTATCATCTAGTGAGTACTACAGAAATACCATGTTCGTCGTTAATAAAATTTGATGTGGAATTTGTAGTGTTATTCTCACCTATCCTTTCAAGATGAAGTAACATACCGAGCCAATCCCAAAATGATTTCTTACTCATAATGAGTATTCATTTTGTTACTTTTTTACATTCTATGCATATTTTTTTTACGTTACTTGATGGCCACATGGCATGGCGTCTCACTTGCGTCCTCAAAAAAATTAAATTGGATGAAGCAATTTACTGCTACCTTCATTCAATATCAACACAACCTTGTTCATTATATAAAGGTACCTTTCGTTCAAAAACACCTTTACCTAACCGTAAAGTACCTTTTGTTCTTTTGTTTTTGTTTTTATTTCTCATTCTTTCTCTATTCTACAACTTTCATATTATCCAAGTTTGCAGTTAAATTTAGAATTTGGTTTCCTTCGTTTAGACCTGAATTTTCAGCTCTAATGTTGCCGAAATAATAACGCAATCCATTTTTACTCCTTCCGCGGAACATCCGACGATGCCATTTAAATCCCGTGAAAGATCGTGAATGCGTCTACTCCTTCCGCGACTACTCCCGTTATGGACACCTTCCTCTCTCCACCACGGTCTAGTAACAAGCTGTCTGGAATTTTCAGTGAAATTTAAAAAAAAATGTTTTCGTGATGGAAAGACACAATGCCGACTGTTTCCGTCGAAGTTTTGTTTCCAAACCGCACCCATGAAAAGTGACTGGCAGATGAAATGGGAATTGACGTAGTTTGTTTCGTTCGAGTCTTTTGTATTCTCGTCGAGCCGTCTTCCACCGTTAAAATAAAACAAATGTGAAAAGACACGGGGTTATCTCTTCAGGAGAAAATCTCGAATGAAATCCTGAAAAAAAAATCGCCACGACCATTCATCTCTCGCCATTCCGGCCGACTAGAGGACGAGGGAGGGAGACACCACCCACGGCGGCGAAGGGTTCGGGATTCGCATGATTCAACGAAGTATAAAAGAGAATTCCCCCTGCCGGGTGACAGGGTACCCGAAACTCGGATGTGTCCGGATTCTGAAGTAATTTTTTTTAAACTTAAAACCTCCACAAAAAATATATCCGCATTTTTATAAACAAATGAGAGCGAGTTTCCGTCCCTGCTTGGGTCGTCCGGTCGAGAATTCCTCTCCTACGCCGCTAATGGCAACTATTCATGAGGATGGTGGACCAAGTATAATAATTGGAATTTGCGCACCGAACATCGGGCCTAACATGGGGAAATCACGTTAGGAACATCTGCGGAGCTGCTTTAAAGAAACTCGGGCTCATCAAACGAACAGGAAGGACATAATCGAATGAAAAAATTAAGGAGAAAGTGTTTTTTTTTTCGCATTTGTCAATCCTATCTTGAATAGCAAAGTGGCTCCCCGCGGAACTAACCAGGATACCTACGTAGAAAAGCCCCCCGTTTCTTGAAGAAACTTTATGAACGAGTAGTGAAGGTCACAGCATTACTGCCTAGGTTGTGGATGCCACTAGAATCGTGAAGTTTACATGCACGAATTAGAATATTAGAGAAAGATACCATTCGTGTTTAACGCTGAAACAGATGGTATAATTCTAACCCCGCATTACATTGGTAGACGAGCCCACAACCAGAAGTGACTGCCGATCAGACCGATAAAGGAGTCCTTTCTCTATCGCCCAATTTATGATCACAATAATAGTGAAATTTAAAGTACGACAATTCCAACTTTCTGAAAATAAATGTATACCCATCGCTAATTATCACCAATCTCGCTAATGGCTGGTTACCCAGCAACCCCTGCCATACGCCCTCGTGGAGGCTTGCAAAGTTAGATGTAGATGCAATGCAATTTTTGACGGCTCGTGAATGGAACAAAAATTGGCCTGTCGGCCGCCTGCGGTGGTGGGGTCGTTTTTGTTTCATTTGTTTATATTTTGAGCGTGCGCTTCCTATGCCTACCATTAAAATCACGCATGTGTCGGGGAGATCGCGGGGGAATTGCCAATCAAGTCAGGCCTCATCACCTCCTTTCCCTCGTTCTCTTATCGTGCTCCAGCACCGTTCCTCTATTTTTCTTGTAAAGTCTCCCGTATTTTCACTCTATTTTCGTCTTCGTTGCTTTTTGTTTCCTCCCCCTTCTGTACCCTTTTCTGTTGTGCAGGGTGACGCGATGGTGAATTCATTTGCGCAAGGGCGAGCGCCCTTGTGCAAATACGGGCATCTCAATGTGACCACGAGGACTGGAGAAAAATCGGAAAGTGACAGAAAGGTGAGCGATACCCACTAAACTCGGCCGAAAGTGTTAGTCTCGTTTGAATGGACGCAAAATCTGGAACTTTTCTCAATGGGAGAGGATGATTTTGCTCTTCACACAGGAAAATGAAGCGAAAAACTATTGCGGAATGTTCTTCTTTGTACGTTTTCACTTTTTTTAATTTACAAAAATGTAAAATTTTGTAATCGCATTGTGTTCTGATGTTTTTCTCGTGAAACCGCTACTAGGTGTGCCTATTAGTTTTTGTGACAATTATTGTTTTTCAATCTCGTAGTTCTAGGGTAGTGAATCAGGGAAGCGTACAAATTATCGAAAGTGGTTTTGTTTGTCAGGTGCCACAAAATAATGTTAAAATATCCTTAATAAATAGAACATGTGTGATCATCGGAAAACTTCCATGCTATTTAAGTTGCCTCTTCTTCAATGCATTTCTCTCACAAAAGCGACCTAGGGAGATCTAGGACATAAATAAAAATTTACTGTGGAATTTCTGTTTTTCTGCAATTAACTTCCTATCACAATGAAAGAATGCGTGGAAAAAGTTCCCATTTCTCATGTCCTTTTACTCGAGACTTTTTATTCAAATAACAGTGAGAGAAATGGCACTCAGTTTTCATTACTAAACTGAGTGCCATTCAGTTAACTAGCCGATCGCCATGTGTTAACTGGCCATTACAGTCGCTTGATTTTTTATGGTTCACGGTTATAAATAACTTGTTTGTTAAGTATGACCGTGTTCCTAGGCTTCACCAAACGCTCATCTAAAGCCTCGGGTGCAGCTTCGTTTCCGCAGGCGTTGTAATTAGTGTTAGCGGTGAGGGATTGATCATTCACCGTTGAAAATGATTTATCGCAGCTTTGTTTCTCCCTCCCCACCCCCAGCTCTCGCGCTAAAAGCCCCGAGTAAGTGTAGGCATTCATCTTTGGCCGATAGTTCCGCGATGAAGCCGAATGCCGATGGGTGGATGAGGAGGAGCGAGCGACACGTATCTGGAGTACATAATAGAGGTTTGCTCTGTCGGCGCTCAAAGCGGAACTGGGTAGACGACGGCGATGTTGGGGAGGAGGGGTGGGGATGGGGGTAGTATAGAGAGCTGGGACGTGAGAGAGAGAGAGGGCTGGGTATTTTTGATTTTAATTTTTTTTCGGCGAACCACGAGCCTCGACAGCCGTTGCGAACGCGGGCCCACGAGTTTCGCTGCGAAATATATAAAAAAATAAAAGGATCTGCGTCCGCTCTCTCAAAGATCCACCTCCGGATTCGTTTCACCCCCATCTGCTTCTTTTTTAAACCTCCTCCTCCCAACCTCCGTCTCTTCCCTATTTATCTGTCCTTGTCCTACCCCACCTATTTATCCCCGTGTCCACCTCACCTCTTTATCCTTCTCTCTCTCTCTCATCCTCTATGGAGTTGCCAGTTAAGAGGTGCATAGACGAAACCACATTCCCTTTCTTCTGCCATCTTCTCATCCTTCGCACAAAACCCTTCCTACCTCACGTGTTCAGTGCTCCGCCAGACCCACCCATTCTGCCACCTCTTCCCCCCTCCACTCAATCGCTCGGAGTGAGTGTTGTTGAGAGATCCTTTTGCTTTATTTTTTATTTGCATCGCGTCTTTCCTTCTCCGCTCCCCCTCCTCCCCTCTCGCCCCTCCGCTCCCATTAGAAATGAAAAGAGTCGTTCGTGTGTTTGATTTTCCGCCCTTCCATGAGCCTGGTAACTTTATGTGATGCATTCACCTAGTGAAATCATCTTGACAAAAGCTTTCTTTTCGGACAAAAAAAATACTCCATAGTAGGTAGCGAACCTGTCTTTTTTATGCATGCGTCGGTACAATTCAAAGGGCTGTTTTATGTTAATCGTTTTAGATCTTCGGTGGACCTCGGAAAATACGGGAGCACGTTCTTCATTTTTTCGAGTTTTAACACACTGGTGAGATGCAATGTCATTCACTTCTCAAGGGCATTTTCCTTTCTTCACTATCGGCATTGTTGCCTTTTTGATGTGACGTGGAATATAAATCAGTGTGTGGAAATTTCAGAATGAGCAGGTGATGTGTTGAGTTTCCTTCCTCGCTATATATAAAAGCATTTTTTATCCTGGAAGAGAAATACCATTAATGAATTACCCAAGTTTCTCCCTTTTGGGTCCTTTATTACTTTTCGTTGAGTTACATCCTCTCAAAATTGTTTGTTTGAGAATTCTTTTTCAAATTAAATTATTTCTTTTAATTGTTTTTGCTTTTGAATTATAAAATGCGATGCTCTGCTAGTGTGTGTCGATGATTTATTCAAACTTACAAGCTGAATTGGCTCATCAAGTGCCCATTCCTCCGATAAAATCTCTTGCTGTAATTTGATTGCTATAACCGTTTAATCTCAGGCTTTTCCAGCCACGTTGGGCATAAATTAATCCACGTCCTAAGCTATATTTTGCCCTGGTCGCAGTCTGCATAATGACTGTCTCAATTATTCATGGCATGAATAATTAATTTTAGTTCAATATGTAACCAGCGTATTTTATCATATTTATCACGGATTTTGACCCTAATAATTTTCATGATATTAAATGTCTATGTATTGTCAATGTTTTCTTTAATTAAGTCGGAGCTCTTTGAAGCATCATTCGACCTAATAAATCTAGCTTTTTCGCCGGTCGGGTTAATTTTATTGGCTCTAATTCAGTTCTGGCGAATGTTCCCAGTCACATGCTTCTAATAAGTGCGGAGGGAAACTTGTCATTCATTTGTAACGCTAGCCTCAGCAGTTTTTCAAACACGGACGGCTCTTTGCATCGCAAGGCTTGGAATGCTCAACTTTTTGTAAATCAAATGAGAGCTTATTTGAAGGCTCTCTCGGTTTGAGCGGCGTTATTCGATTGTCTCTCTCCCTATCCTCGTCCATCCTCTTCCGCCGAGTGTTTCCCTGTGGGTGCGCATACCTTTTCCCGAGGAGCTTTCTCCTTTTTCCGTTTCGGATCCATTCAACCGTCTGGCGATCTCTCTCGCTATGGATGCTGAGGCGAATCGCTGGGCAGCCTGGGGCCGAAGGAGGTTCCTGGCATTCCGTGGACTGGAACTTGCAACCTTATAGGAGTAGAGACGTCGCTCCAGATAGCGAACCTGACTTCAACCTTTACCCGAATTTTCCATGGTTTTATGTCTTTTTACGGATCTCCAAAGTCCAAAATTTTGGAATTCGGTTGTGAACTGATTTAAGAGCTTGTACTTTTCGCAAAAGCGCAGTTCAATTAGGCCCACGAATTTATGAATATGGCAACAAGACATCTATTTTACTTAATGAAATATGGTTATTTCATGCATCCGCCGTGTATACAAATTGTATTATTGAACGCTAACATAGATGGAATACATTTAATCCTGAATTACATTGGTAGGCGAGACCACAACTAAATGCTAAAGGAAATTGCCTTCCGAACAGACAGGCATAAGGAATCCTTAATATTTCACAAGATTCATTATCAAAACTGTGAGAAACATCACACACTATTCGAATTCGACGATTCGAATTTCCCGTAAATGGAATGTTACCCATAGCAATTATCCAAATGATTGGTGACCTAATACCCCCCCACCGCACGGTGCTGTGCAATTGGGTGGGTGGCAGTGCGTGGCGGCTTGTAGAATAAGATAAGAGGTGTAGCTGTGGATAAATAATCCCCGAATGGTAATGGTATTGGGTTTCAACCTCTATCAAGTCAAATAACCTTCCAAAAAAGAAACAAAAAATACGTTAAAACATCGAAAAATACACGCATCAAAACGTGACATTTTTGTTTCACAATCCTCTACCGTTTGAAAGAAAACCCCCTTGAAAGCAAAGACCTTACCCGACGGGACCCGAAATCCGTCTGGTAGGGAGGCTGCCGGGTAGATAAAATCAGCGGCGCGGGAAGAGATCACGGGAGTCCCGTGTGCAGCGGGAGCGGTGTGAGTCAGTCGGTAAGTGGCTCGGGGCGGTGGAGATGGACAGGTGGGAATGGCTGGAGAATGGGTTCCCGGGGGCGGGGAATGGATGGATATCTGTGAAATGACTATCGACACCCGCAGCCGTCGGCTCCCGGGGCGAAGCTGGGATCGAGGCGGGGGGTCGTCCTTATGGAAACTAGGCGACGGTCGGCGTCGACCCTCGGGTGTCTGGGCTGTCTGGCCGGTATTAGGTCGCGCTCTTTAGTGGGGGTGGGGGGAATTTATGGTGAGGGTTGGGTGGAGATTCTCCCGTTCTGAAATTCCACCGGCCCTTCCTCTTAATCCAGGGATCCAGGCGGAGGCGAGGGAGCCGCGTGTGGTGGTCGAGGGTCTGGATTTAGTAATCTGCTCACCCGCGATGGGTTAGCGTTTGTTATCCGGGAGCAATGTGTCCGGGAATACTTTTTTCCGCGGCGAAAAGAGACCTTTAGGGGTTGATGGATCAAGTTCGAGTTCCTCGAACAGTCCGTTCGAAGAATCTGTCCTAAGTCGACCCCGTCAAAAGAATCTCCCGCCATCTAATTCGAATCGCTGCACAATGGAACGGAGTACCTACCGTGCGTTTTGTGTTTCTTCGTTTCGATTCCACCACAGTAATCAACCCGAAGGTCTTTTTGGTAGGTGAGGGTAGAGCTCACCCAGTACTATGCCCAACGGCGTGTGAAATTCACACGGAAGGCTAAGGACGCATACGGTCTCAGGAGCTTCTGGTTCTCCCAATTATCATCGAGTACCTATTTTGTTTTCGAATCTCACCAAATCTGACTAAAATGGTTTATCACGTTTGCTATAACAACGGTTGTAATGTGTTAGCAGTGGACTCCATTTCAGCCGGCGATAAAAAAATTTTAGAATTTAAGCCTAGGGCGTCTATAATGGATTTTTTTTCAGATATAGGTTAATAGATGGGCGAAAATGTGATTTGGCTGTCAAATTTTGGGCCCGAACGCCATTGGCCAGAGGAGTAGATAGATCGTAGAAGTTTTCGGTGTTGATAAATCAACAATGTCAACAACAACCAACGCCCATCACCACATTATAGGCAAGAAAATTTTAATTTTTAAAATTTCAATTTTTCCTGCATCTGGCGTTATGCTCAACAATCTTGTTTGAAATCGCCGCGAGAGAAAAATCAAGATGTAGATACGTTTGGCTATTATGAAATGTTGTGAATAGAGATCTGTGATAAGTCACAGGAATCAAAATGGAATAGGAAGGGCTGCATTTCCTAACATTCTAGTTGATTAGCTGACGAATGATTGCCCTTTTTGGATGGGCCTTTCACGGACCTCTTCATTTGATTACATTTCTCTTCTGCGTGAAGACCATTTAAACAGTTCATGAAAGAACCTTGAATCACGGAGCTAACACAGGTCTCGAAGGAGATGATTTCAGGACCGCATTTCTTTCGGAGAGATGTGAAAGTCACTCGCCATTGAGCCCCTCTCGCTCCTGATTGAATTCGTGAGCCCATTCCGTGTGCGTGCTGGAGTTTTCTGTCATTTGCATGTCACGGAGACATCTTTTCTTCCCGATCTCTTCATCTCAGCTCTCCCCGTCTCCTCAGCGGCCGAAAAAGTGGCTGCATTACTGTAGATCCCATCTCTCAAGTTTTCGTGCGACTAAAAACCACCTCCCAACCCCCCTCCCAAAGGCTGTTGCCTTTTCCCAAATCTGTTCGTACCCAATCCGGCTTGCATCCCAAACCTCCCCCATCTCGGCTCTTATCCTCTCCTCTTCGCTTTTGACAGGCGAGAAAGCTCCACCGTTCTCGCTCTCCCTTCCCCTTCATCTAAGCCCACCCGCTCCACTCTCTCACACCATCCAAACTCTCCCATACCCCTCATAACCCTCCTCCCTCTTCTCTCCCGCCGTCTCGCGTCGACGAAAAAATGGAGCGCATTGCATATGTATGGAATCTTATTGTCACCCACAATGGGATTCGGAATGAAAGTAACATTGACTATGTGCCACCGTTCCGGAACGAAATGAAATTATGGAAGCAGTCACTCTTTCAGTCGAGATTTTTTTTCTTTCGAAAAGTAAATTCGGTTAGTTTGTTTAAAATTTTGGCTGAAAGGTTTTGACCAGAATCCTTTATTCATTTTATATTTTTTCTGCTTAAATTTTTAACCTACTGGTCGTTCACATACTTATATTCATTGATGTGTCCAATATTGTGCCTTTTTAACGCCCGGATTTTTAGCGACATTCTTGGATTAAGATAAGAAAAATCTCGCGTCAAGACGCTTCTATAGACTGGTTAAACCACGTCAGTGAAAATATTTTAAAATATGCCTAAATAAGTTATTTGTTTAATTTAACATGTTTCTTCTACGTTCGTGTGATCTGTAGCTACTCTTATGTTTATTTGTTAGTTTATAATGTTATGGGCGCGGTAGTCGAGTGGGCAGAGTGCTGAGCTACTAATCGAAAGGCCCGGGTTTGATTCCGGGTGATG
>LYUA01000966.1:131336-141444 GCA_002093875.1 Calopteryx splendens | reverse complement strand
ACGTACAGGAAGAGAATAAATACTACCCAATATATTTGCTTATAATTTGGGTAAATTATTATTTTAATGTGGGTTAACTCTAATTGACGTTGAAGAACATGCTATGGTCGAAATTGCCATAATATTTTCTGAAAAATCTAAAATTCAACTCACTTTTAATGCCCCAATTCCTCAAGTGAAACCTGACAAAAAAGAATGAATCCTTTCTTTGCGTTTGAAAACTTTAATGCGTAGGGAAATTTTGACCACCAAAAATTGCACCTACCCTACCTTTGAACGACTATTTGTTTATTTCAGTTAATTACTGCATCCATGGATATTGAAAATAATATCTTAGGCTATGAAATATCCTGACTACCCATCGCGTCTTGCTATTCAAGCGCAACAAAGGGTTTTCTGAGAAATAATTTATTGCTAGTAATTTACACCCGCTTGAGCTGTGACGCCTGCTCCTTCAAATGTAGTTTGATTGCCTCCATGCGTACTCGTTATTTAGATGTTGCCTTTCTCATTTCTAACAGAAAAAAATACTAGCAATTATTATCCTGTTCCCAGGCATTTAATTTTTACGACTCCACGTTCACCTTGTTCTTTCCTTGTGAGGACATAAATTGGTTTCCTTTAGTTAAGTTCTGCACTTAATAATTATTTATTTCTTGAAGTAATCCTAAGCACTATTATCATTCAAATATGACATTCCAAGATACACGATGAAACTGAAATCTTGGATGCTAACTTTCGCATAAAATCTATTTTACGAAGCCTCCATGATGAGATTACTCAGTGGCCAAAAAAGTGCAATTCCACCTGTTGTTTCCATTTATTACCCAAAACCTGGTTCTGGATCTAATCCATCGAAAATTCGGTTCATCCAGATTTCTTGGAGTGTAATATCTAAGATCTGATAACGTTGGTGTATCTAGAAAAGAATTTCGTTGTGGTCTAATTCTGTCACATCGTTGCCGACTACACTGTGCCTGAAGAGGTTATTCTTATCCAAAAGCTCTCGTAAAATTGTTTGTGCTCACCTATTGTTATTCTATATTCACTCCCATCCACACCTAAACGTTTTCATTTCATTCATTTGAGGCGCGGTGATTTACAATTTATCACGTGAAATTTTACTAAAAAGACGGGGAAAGGAAACGTGCAAAATTGCATGGTTACCTGTGCAGAAAAAGAGGATTTCTTTTAAATTAATTCATGGTATTTCCCCTTAACACAAATTACCAATAGTACTCAAACGAGTCGACTATTCTTGTGAGAGTTAAATTTCTGGGGGAGGGACTATAACCTAATCACGCCACCCACCTCCCCTTTCCGACAACGCCAATATCTGATAAGTAGCCTTTTCTCACTCCCTGTACCCTTATGTCAGTAAATTTTACCGAATAAATTAATCCGTTTTGCAATATCCAAGCATGTAGCAATTCCGAATTCCCATGGTACAACACCCGGATCGACGCGTTGTGACGTGGGGATTCTGTGGGATGACGACCGGTTTTTTCACCGAGTTTTATATAAAACCTGTCTTAAATCCACCTTGGATGCATTTTACGACATGCTCGTATGACATTTCATTAACTTGTTTATGCATGTATGCATCACGATAACTTGTCAGCTATCGCAGTAACGAGGTGAAACCCTTGTCATTTGGTCACTTTTAAATTATTACTTGGAGAATTATAATTTATCTTCACTAAATCGTATGAATTCTAATTTACGAGCCTTGAACAGTTTTATTACGAATGCAAGGGCTTTACATTTCAGCCATTGACCTAACCAACGTTTTAGTAGACTGGACCGTGGGTTTATTTGGTGATTCAACTGGCATTCTCTCATTTACAGTTGCCTCCATCGTATGCTTCCAAAAGCCTAACTCATAGCTTTCCAATTCGCTTCTTCCGTGGGTAATTTATTTTGCAAATGCAACTTTTTTATTTTATATAAGCGAGTTGTTGGACATAAATTCAAGGCAAATTTGAGGCGGACCTTTGTACCATATATTTCCTCAAAAGTAGATCGGCAAATCTGAAATCAATGGCTGGGAGCATATTCTCTTCGTTTTATGCCGTCAACAATTTGCCATTTTCCTTGCCCTCCTTCATGTGATCGAAAATAAAAATCCACTTGTTCCCCTCTTTGCCACTAAGACCAAAGAAAAACTACTCTCCTCCCTCTCTCAGCACGTTTTTTTCCCATTCAGCATCTTTCAAAGGTGAAGATTTTTCTTCGCCATAAAATTTATAAACCTTTGATTAAAATTATCATCAGAACGAAATTTCATCATATTAATAGCTCCAACCCGTCAAGCGAGGGGAAGTAGGACACCCGGTGTATTACTTTCAATTTTTGTTTATGAGTTGTTATTATTTTTTTTCGAACTTTTCCTTGGTTCTTCGATTAGTTTATTTCTCACAATTGTCGAGTCTGTTTATTTAATTTTATGCATGCAAAAAAAAAACGTTTCCTTTCTCGATTGTCCAAGTATTGGTGGTTTTCTCTCGAACGAAATCCTGAGGATTAATCTTGAGTCAATGCCGAAAAGGTGCACCTGACAGGTGTTTACGTATCTAAGATCTACATTTACATTCCCTTCTCTTCTGCGAACAAGATTGAATTCACAATAAAGATTTTGCCCCCGGGTGGGGGGGGGGTGGTTGGGGGGGTTCCGCACCGTTTTCGCGTGGAGAATAAGGCGGGGAATCAAGTCCTCTCGACTCGTAATGGCAGAGTGTTTACCGTTCTAAATCACTTGGAAGGGAAGATTGCTCTTTCCAACCGCCCCGGATCGCACGTCGCACCGAGGCACTGAATAATTTCCGTGAATCCGAAAATTTTCTCTGTTACTGACGCGCGAGAGCGCCTTGCTTTCCAATGGCATTTGTGGGTGTCATGATAATTACCAAGTAACGCATATCTCTTTATTCTCATATTTAAAAAAATAGCGACTTGCCTGATTTCTGATGTGAAGATAACCCATGGCCATATACCTATGATAAAGAAATCGTCGACTAGTTGCGTAATAAAAGTGACATTTGCGTGTTTAATTCATTCTATATCTACCACTTCTGTGATGCAGCATTGCTGATGGTTTTGCTTTTTTTTTCGGTTTAACTTAATTTAGTTTTCGGCCTTTATATATTTATTCAAATACTTTTCACGTTCCTCGTGTGCAATTCATTCTCTCCCCTATTAACATGCGACGCTAATTTCATCTGAAGATGCGTGCGTTCCAAACGGTTTGAAAACGGCGTGGAAGGGAAAGAAAAACACTTTAAAGTTACTCCACTTTAAATTTTATTGCCATTGCCTGAGTTCCAACAAATTAGTCACCTTCAGGCGCCAATAAACTTAAATTGGGTCGGTATGTAAGAGCGTGGGAATGGGTTTTATTCACCTTGTGTTTCTTGTACAATAGAAGTCCATGACACTTTTTTTCGTATTAATTAATTCGTAGATTCGTGAGCGCTCATTCCGTATAGTTAGTCGTTATAAACAATAATTCCATTTTTAAAACACGTTTGGAGTCTTTATAACCCTCATAATGTAATTCTCAGAGCGGAAATCCACCATTTAGCTGACCACATTTGGTCGTGTTCGTCATAAAAATTAAGTTCATTCCTGAACGTTTCCATTTCAGCTTCCAATTTATGAGAGACATGGGATGCATTTATTATGTGAGCGACTCATTCAACTTTTATTTGTGGGTTTAAAAAAATATAATCTCTCTGAATATCCTTAACATTTGATGCATGTGTATAGGCAAGTGCGAAATGAGATATGAGAACCGATAGGTATAGCTGAATCTTTCAGTGACCATTCCTCTTAAGCTTCGCAGCCGAGGGAATTCAATCGGCATCTTTTCAGCGTCACTAGTCGCGCACTACCGAGAAAATTCCCTTGTTATCGCCGCATGCATTTGAAGTCTGTGGGGTTCATTTACCTCCTCACGTGCGTGAAAGGAATCCCTCTGCTTTCTTATCCGCGTCAGAAGAGGCATAGACGCCTTGTCTGATGTGGTGTTGGTGTGACTCTCGCAGGGTTTTTTTTGCAGTATTTTTCGAAGAATTGGAATCGTCAGCGAAAATTTTAAGCCGCCCAATGTGACTTCATGAATAAAGCAACCTCGAAGGAATTGAAACACTTATTAAAAGTCAATAAAATCTCCAAAAAATATTTTTTTTTATTTTTATTGCATCCAAAACTGTAGGTACTCTCGTAGTGGCGTCGCAAGTACAACTAGTCGTCGATAGAAGCGTCAAGGATATTGGTTCAGGTGAGTTTTCTTTTGTGAAATACTTATGTTAAAATTAAAATGGTTTGGCGAAGGCGCGTGGATTTTAACACTGACACTTAAAAAAGAAACAGGTCTATGGATATTGCATCTGACGAAATACTCCGTTAAACCAAGATTGAAGTAACCGCCAATTCCTTATCGGTAAGGTTTGTGTAGCAAGTAGAATATAACCACAGCAATGAATCCGCAAGTTGGCTTTATACGTGAGGGTAGAGCTCACGTACACTAATTCTAAGGGTTTGCGAGATTAACCCATCAAGAGTTGAAGGGCGAGTTTCTTTTTCTATGCCGCCTGAGGTTTTCCAGGAAGCATTGGTTCCCGAAAGATCACACAACTTGTTAAAGCTGAGTGTTTACAGGCGATGTCCGTATTCGAGCCAAGGCCCTTCGGTCAGTAGTTCAGTGCTCTACCCATTGGATTACTTCGCCCCTAAGTAGAATACAAGTGCTCAATTCACATATGCGCCATAATATAAGCTGGTGTGCAGTACCAGGAGAAAAACATGTAACGATCTCTGCAATCGAAGGTCTTCCTCCTCATCGAATAGGAAAGAAACAGATGAAATAAAATTATCTCGTGGTAAATATTAGTTGTGGCAGTGTTTGGCTTTTGAAGGTTCTTCTAGTGGCGTAGGCCACATCTCGCTAGTGTTGGCAATTGAATTTAATTCTCATTATTCTCGAGGCTTAATGCTGTATATTCTATTTTTGCTCCTGCTCCCCAATCCACAAGGTTAATAACCTGGCGTGACAAAAAGTCGATCGTGGCCTCGAAGCAAACCCGGGTTTACAAATGGATAATATGCTACGTGCACAGGTGTCAAAAGAGATTTCTCGCGAGGAATCATGTGGTCGTGTAGGTGTGAAGGGTAACGGGGGAGAATGGGAGGGGAGGGAAGAAGGCGAAGTTCGGCGAAGGTATATGAGGACGTCTTTAGGAGAGTGAGGGAAGAAAAGATGGGTTCGAGTGAGGCAGTCTCGGCGAAAGCGGAGGAAGAGTTTGAGGGGGAAGGAGAGAGTGGGCGGAGCGGATCTCCCGAGGTGGGAGGGAATCGCGGGAAATGGTTATGAGAGGGGGAGGGAGGGAGTGCGTGCGAGCTCGAACAAAAGAGCGAAAAAAGCTCCGAGCATCTCCGAGCGAGCAGGCTGGAATGGGGGGATGGGGGGTGGGGAGAGAGCGAGGGGGAGAGTACCTTGGCTCCGGGACAGCATCCACGGCGAAGGTCAATCCGGGGTGGTAGTTGCTGTGGGCCCAGTGCGCGGAACCCAAACCCATCTCTCTCTCTCCACCTCCCTCAACCTGCGTGTGGGAGGAGGACTAGAATGGGAATGAAGTGGAAATAAACGGATGGGAAGAGTGGTGGAGTAGGTGCCTGCTCGAAGAGGAGGTTAAGGACGAGCCAATCGACTCCGGTGGAAATTCAGATCTCCTATCTCGTTCTCTCCCACTCCATTAAGGAGAAAATGATATGTAAAAAGAGGAATATCTCTTTATTTTCGGTTGATCTTGACCATGGGGTTAGAGGGAGCCTTTATTCACGGAGTGGGAATCTTGGAACGTTAATAATGTTGATTTTTGCGAGCCTAGCATGTGATTTTTTTTCGGTAAGATTCTCATCTCGTGATTAAGGAGTGAGTGAGCATCAATCCCATCCAGTCGATGAAAATTCTCCACGCTCTGCACGTGGAAGATGGTGTGTTTACTAAAAATGTATGGAGCTATAACCGTGAAAAAAAAACTAGTGTAGGTACTTTCCTTTGGTTGATGTTTGAAAAAACTCTTACATTTCCGACTGTATTCGACCAGTATGAATCATTAAAACAATGACAACCCATTTTCTCCTTAAAAATAATGTTTAAGGATTTATGAGAATATCGAACTTGATTGCATATCGTTTGCGAATACCCGAAGACCTGACGCGATATTTGGTGAAATTCTGTTGAATGAGTCGAGGATAATCTTTTAGTATGTTGATAAAGGAAAAAGGCATGGGTAGGTTTTATATGTAGAAGAGATTTTTTGCAGAGAAGAATCATTGAAGGGAAAGTTGAGGGAAAGAGGGGGAGAGGAAGAAGGATTAGTATTAGATTAGTAGGAAGGTACAACGTAGAGATGAAGAAGGACACTCAGGACAGAGAGGGTTGGAGACCCAGTTGACACCTGTCCTTGGACTGTTTCACTGNCAGAGAGGGTTGGAGACCCAGTTGACACCTGTCCTTGGACTGTTTCACTGAATAGAAAGAAGAAATAAAATTAATTTTTAAGTTAATGGCCCATTGTGTGATGTTTCTAGCTAATATTCCCCGACAGCAAATTTTAGCTCCAATTTTTAAATCTAAAATTACTTCGTTTACCTTTTACAAAGATCTGCTGGGCGAAGATGCTTCTGAAGAATTTACTCGCGACTTCCAAAGCGTGGGCAAAATACGAGGAACGTTCAGAACACACGTACTTTTTTTTTAAAACTTCACACATGGTATTTGTTTGAATTGATAGACATAGATTTTGTTTGAATATCTTTTAACATGATACGTTTACTTAATTACTATTTACGTTTCGTCTAAACTTTTTACGTTAAACTATTTTTCCACATAATTTTACCCGTTTTGAACCACTCCGTTTCTGGATACCAGTTTGTTTGTACCCTCTTCAAAGAACGGCGTTGCCAATGGTGACAAGCACTCCTTCTTGACTGATGTCGAGCCCTCTTAAAATTTCGGCAAATTCATCGCATAAGATGGAGATCGTGAAATTCCGTGTTTCTCACGAATTTTCTCATCAATTTTCCTGACTAAAATCTTGGTTGACATTAGAAGGCCTCCCACTCCTCTCGGTTCATCTTGTATATTGGTTTGGCCTTTGTTGAACTGTCTTACCCATTTTCTAACCATCACATCACTCACTGCACTGCCACCATAAATCTCAACGATTTGCCGATGAATTTCAGCGGGTTTTGAGCTTTCTAATATTCAGAAATCGCATAACAGACCGCAGGGATCATATATTGACTTAAGCATAGCAAACAATCAAAACAAAACGTAAACACACGTATTTTCGGCCGAAAATGACACAGTGAAAGTCAAGGTGTCAGAAAAGCTAATGCGAACACGCCGGACAGCGATCGCGGCGCTACGGCGGAACTATTCCGAACCGGTTGTCACTTTTTGACCGCACCTTGTAATTCTCATATGCATACTTTCACCGGAACTACTCGATTGAAACTAGAATCACCGAATTGGAAAGAAAATAGCTCTGCTGCCCGCGGTTGCTCAATTCCCATCATATATCGTAATGAAGGAAACTATCCTGGGCATAATTTTGGTGAAATTATCCATCAAGGAAGTAATAAATTACACTTGAAACTGAAATCCAATTATGATTTTTATTAACACGACCTAGGTTTCGACGCTTTATGTCATCTTCAGGTGAGTACAATTTTAGTTGCAGTATATACCTACTCGTACATATTTCTGTTAGGGGCTAGAGAGAAAGTGGGGAAAGGATGCCAATAGGATATCAGTGATGTATGGAAGGGTTGGTTGCAGGGGGTGGGGTGGAACGGTAGTCATTATCCTTGCATTTTGTGGCCCACTCATGAATGAGGGAACAGGGGGTGGAAGGGCTTGCGTACGGTTGGAGAAGGTTTTGCTGGTAAGGAGGGTGTGGGGAGAGGAGAAATTGCATTCGCTCGGATAGCACATTCACATTTAACATTCCACCACTTGTCCCGCATTGTGTGCTGAAAGGGTCGAAACCTGGTCGTAATAATAAAAATCATAAAGTGGAATTCGTGTATCGTAATATTCCACATACTCTGCGAGAGCCATTGTGAAAATTTAAGATTGAAAGTGGCATCACATCTTTAAGAATCTATCGAAAAACTAATCAAAAGCGACATTATAGTCTATTTATCTAGCATTAAGTCGCAAATTTTATGAAAATATTATACCCTAAACATTAGACTTCTCTCCCTCTTGAACAGCGAACATGAATGCTACTTTGAGGAATTAAATGGCACAAATGACTGCCACAGTTATTTAGATGCTGGATGAAATAGAAAAGATGAGTAATGTTTAATAGCGTCATAATTTCCCCAGTCAAGCTATAGTTCTCTTCACTCTCCGTGGTTGTATTTTCATATTTGCCCGAAAATGAACCCTGGCACAAAATCAGGCCCAGTGGACGACTTCAGAGGGGTGGCGATGAGGAAGTAAACAGCAATCACCTTTTTAAAAAGCGCTTGTTGATCGTGCACTAGGAGGGAATTGCGTTACTCTCCACGAGAGAATTTCGTACGCTACGTAGGGAGGCCTTCACCGCAGTCGTGGAGAGGACGGCGAGGCGATCGCACGGCTGCCCTTGGGTTACCTTTGGCAATAAGGCATAAAATATGATTGATGCAGAAAACGAGTCAGAACCTGTTATTTCTCAGAAAAGTGTAATCATTTGCATTCAGAATCAAGTTGGCGTTTTGAGACTTATTTGCCTCTCGAATTCGCCCAAAATAATGACATCTCACGTAAGCGCGAAGTTCTCTCAGCACGGCTTTGTCACTATTTGACATGATCTGCTGGAGCTAATGTTAACCCATGCTGCGAATGCGGGCAGCGGAAGGAAGAGAGGGGATCTGGTGTGGAAAAGCGTGGCCTTATTAGAGACATTTGACTGGGGAGAGTGCAGTTCAGTGACAAATGCTCAATGCAGGGATGTTTTTAATGTTTTCCATTGGGTTGTTCCAGATCCGCCGCCATATTTAAGCTAGAGTTCAACCCTCCTTTGTTATATTTGAGTGGAGCGATATTTAGCTCATGCGACTTGAACCACAGCAATCAGCCCTTAAGTTTATTTGAATGGTGAGGTTAGAATTCATCCCGAGCTAAGCCTTGAGGCGAGTGAAGTTCACACGTTGAGGAGGCAGTTTCTTGCATCGTGCCGCCTGCAAATTCAAACATCAAACAACTTGTTTGAAGAAGAGAAGGGGGGATGTGCAATGTCACCGCGGATCGAACCCGGGCCCTCCGATCAGTAGTTTAACGCTCCAGAAAGGATAATCATGTTTAATCGTTTGAATATCAGGCCAACATTTTTTTTCTGATGAGGAGATCTTATAACCGACCCCTTGTATTGCCTCCAGTTCAAGTACGATAAATACCAACGTAGTTTCGTACCCACCGCCACTTAAAGGCCCCGGCGATTCTCCGAACTTCGATTCACGATGACCCGAAGCACACCTGTTCACACTCGTGGACCCACCCCGGCTTCGAGATTTCCTCTTCGAGACGGGGTGGCTTTCACCCTCCCCTTCTGGACCCCTCCACCCCAACCTGGCAAATTCCGTGCTGGATCAAACCCACTGCCACCTGTGTGGACATTCCGTGCGCCGACCGCACGGGTGGCGTCGACTCGTATATTTTTTTTCTCTCGAGTGGGTTTGGGTTGGGGGGGGGCGTATCGTTTCGAGGGAGGACTTGGCACGGTGGCTAGGGGAAGATGTCGTCAGGTAGGAGACGCCTCGTGCGGCCTGCCCACCTCGCCCGCCTGTTTCCCCCCCTTTGCGAAGAGGAGGTGTGAGGGGGATGCGTGGAAGGGATGTGAGGCGAAAAGGGGCGGGGAGGGTGTGTGCGGTGGTGCGGGAGAGGGGGGAGGAACAAGGGTGTGGGTCTGTGTGCGCGCGCGAGGGGCGGGGATGGGATGGGCCCTGCGATACACGCGCAGTCTCTCGATTCTTGAACTCGCCGCTCGCTCGGATGTATTTTTTTTAAGTGCTTCGTGCGAGAAAGACCTCTTTGTTTTCAAAATTTCAGCCG
>LYUA01000966.1:113190-125758 GCA_002093875.1 Calopteryx splendens | reverse complement strand
GCCGGGATGTTCCCCCGCTCTGAATTATCACGCGGCGCGGCACGGGAAGAGGCGACGAGGGATAGAGAGGGAGGCGGTCGGGATGAAAGGGATGGAATAATGGTTGGCAGGCTGGAGGGGCGCCCTGGTGGGGCGTGATGGAGTGGGAGGGTCCTCCTTTGTCCGCAAGCGTGCGTGTGCGCATTCGCGTCTTCTTTTTTCCCTTCGCGACGTGGACGAGGGGGAGGCAGGGTAAGTGTCACGGAGTTAAGGGCCCGGCAGGCCGTCCGTGTGACGGTCGCGGATCCGAGATCGAACTCCCGCCGAGCTCTCATTTTTCTCCCCCGCACCTGGAACCTCGGGCGCGTGCTAATGGTGTGTCGTGGGCCATGTCGGAGGGCTAATGAAGACGCATTGCTCCTCTGATCGAGCGAGGGAACTTCTCAAAAGTAGCCCCTCCCTCTCCATAAGGGGGATTCCCAGCTCTCGAATCCCAAAGGACACTTGGACGCGCGTTGCAAACTCACCTCGCGGCCAAAGGGCATTTGTCGAACCGGAACAGTCTAGAAAATAATTAGGACTGCCGTGTCATTTATTAAATTGGAAATGTCTCGGAATTCGGGGAATAGAAATTATATGTTGTTTGGTTCATGGGTTTGGAAGTTTATAGTTAATCAATTTATAAATAATCAGTCGATAATTAATTATGCATTTCCATCCAGTGTCACAATTGGAGAGAAAGATTGGAAAGAATAGCACTCAATTGTCAGCCGCAGAAATTATAAAATACACACAGGATTACGAACGTGCAGGAAAATAAAGAAAAATATAGATTATAAAAGCGTGGTAATATAACATTTAGTTAGTAAGGAACCCAAAGTTAAATATCAAAGTGGAAAGGCATAAACCTGATCTGGTAGAAACATTTAGCTATTTAGGTAGCGTTTTGGACGAAGGGCGACCATGTGGTTAGGGTGTTAAAAGAAAAATCACATTAGGAAAGATATCTTTTACAAAGAGGAGGAATTTGAGGACCATAGGCAAGGATGTGAAGAAAATACTGGTGAAGACACATATAGAGCGTGATTTTGTATAGGTTGGAAACTTGGTCGTTGAGGTAAGATTGAAAACGTAGGCTGGAGGCTTTTGAAATGTGGTTATGGAGAAAGATGGAAAATGTGAAATGGAAAGAAAGAAAAACGAAAGAAGAAGTTTTGCGCATGGTGGTGGAGTTAAGGCTATTGGGAGAAATCCAAAGAAGGCCGGAAAATTAGATGCAGGGTGTACTGAGTGGCGATGGATTGTTGAAGACAGTGATAGAGGGGATGTTGGGTAAGCTAGGTAGAGTAGAGGGAGGAAAAGATTGATCATGTTGAATGGAATGAAGGGTGGTAGAAAAATGAGGAAATTAAGAAAGGATTATTGTAGGGTAATGGTCATATTCCCATTAGAAACCTATCCGAAAAGTTGATTGCCAATAGTAACGTTAGTAACTATGAGTAGTCAGGGAGAAAAATGATGTAATAAATCATTGTGTATTTATTTAGTTTTTTCAGTAACTTTGGCAGTAGGTCTGTACTTTTGCACTCGCATATTTGATAGGGAAGCATGCTATTATCGAAGCCAAGCAGCCTGAATCTAATGACGTAGACAGTTGGTGAACTTCCGCGAAAAAATGAGACCCTTGGTCTCATTGAATGGAAAATTCATTCTCTTTGTACGTGTGAATGTTGTGTGGTGCCTGACAGTTCATGATAGCATTAGATCCTTCACCCGGATGGAAATTCAAGACTGGGTCTCCGTCTCATTAAAATGTGGGATGTAACTGAAATGATTTCATCATAGACAGTAGTAGGTAGTGACCAATCCTAGGATTAGTGTGACGAAACCCTCCACTCAATCCTCTTATCTTCTAGCCCGAGAATATCCGATGAGTTGCCCTTTCTTTTCTCTTATTGCTCACACACACATATTTCTTCCCACTTTTCGGAGACGTCTGGTCATTCGATCTTTCAATTTTTATCTTCACCACCATTCACCGCATTTCCATTTCTTCCAATTTTCTTTTCTCTGTTGCTGCCACCGCCTACGACTTGTATCTGAAGGGAATTATACCCATTCTGTGTTAGATGAAGAGATATTTCTTCTCGTATATAGAATTTTTCTATTCTACTAACGCCGTCTTTGTTTTCTTAAATCGTTCGTCCCGCTTCCGAAATATCGAAATTTTTTCCCATTCGCATATCTGTTAACAGCTTATATAGCTGTATAGCTTCGGAATAAATTCATGGCTAGCACATCACGAAGCGTGCGTTTTAACATCTCCGTAAGAAGTGAATGAAAACGCATGTGGGAAGTTCAGTATTTAACGGAATTTTTTTTCCTTTAAAATTTGACCTCAACCCCTTGATTTGTTTATTATAAAATTACATAGAACGTCGCGACACTTTTTAGGGCAAAAGGTAATATCCACAAAAGATACTGTTTCCAACGTGCGGATTCATTATTAAATTTTTACATAAAATGTAAGTTTCATTTATTCGCATTCCAAGTTCATTCCCGAGTGATTCCCAAGCTTATTTTTTCTCAATGACTTGATTACCCTGCTGCAAAATTTATTATTCCACTCGTGCTTCAATTTTTTTGGGCCAAGGAAATAGTGTTGAGACTGTGAAAAATCTGAATTTACAGTGTAAATACAATAACCGCAATATTTTGCCCACGTTTCTCGAGGGAGAAAATGAGCGGTGACTCATGAGTGATGTCTCGTCATTATGCAAAATCCGCAATGTACGATAATTTACCCGATTCCTTTTCATCCTGTTGTTTTCCATAGACATATTTTCTGCAATTTACCTCCTAGCTGACCGTTTTCTTGATTAGTGCTAAAATTACTAACAAAGTCTGTTCGTTCGAATGGGTGGACAGTGCAATCTCTTCCCTTGTCACGACGCGTGAATTGCTTACCGAAAATGCACCGTAACGATGGCCCCCGGCCTCTATGCGCCGAAAGAGACTCAAAGGAGTCATTTGTTTCAAAGATGGCTCCATCGAGTGTCCCCATATATGGGATACTCTGCTTTCTCTTGATGTGTTGCAATCCTTCCCCTAATGAACTTGTGAACCTCACGGTGCAAATTCTATTAAGACCCTCTGGTCGAAAGAACTGCTCATGGTTAATTATAAGAGGATTGCGCCTTGTTGGGAATTAATTTCTGCCACCAGATTGAATACCTGCGGGATGATTACACACTTGCAGTTATTACCTGAGAACTCATTAATGTCTTAATTTTATTGGCTGCTGTCTTAATCAGTTTAAATGCCATCTTGGACTCCTCAAGCAAACACTAATGCTATGTCAAAGGATGTTGCCCATGACGGGCACTTTGGAGCCTGTGCCATTTTGCTGCGAAATTCGGGCTGTGAATCAGTTGGATAAAACGTTTTCCGTTGTAAAATATATATTAGTAATTAGTTAAGTACACTGTAGGGGTTAAGAGACGTAATGAGGATGTCTCGGAGGTGATGTTTCAAAGAGAAGACATTCATATTTAGCGAGCCTCTCAATAATGACCAGTGAACTTGTATAGGTGTTTCATTAGGATGTAAACAGTTCTTGGTATTGCACCAGGATTATTACCACCCTGGAAAATACCGGATTCGTTTCTGAAATTAAGTAACTTTAGTCTTGGAAATCTATGAAAATCATGTCAATTCATATAAATCCCTTGAAATTGTGATACACCGGGGCACGGTTCTCAAAATTTACCATAATTAAGGTGATGGGTCCAAAATAATAGTGGAGACCTTTCGTAATCACCTGGTGAAATGGAATTACGTATGCTATTACTTAAAATGCATAACTCATGACTATGACGTAGTTACTACATTACTTGTTGGCAAATACAATGTGACTGCACGGCAGTCCTACTGCAGTTACTCGCTAATTATTCGGGACATCAAATTTCCTAGTTTCAAAATTAAAAGTAGACACCAATGAGATTTTCATGAGGAGAACTTAAAGCTTTTCCGTGGGAAGCTTGGAAAAATTTAACAAATTCACAAAAGCAAAGATTTAGTTACGCCATAAAAACTGAAATATCCCATTCTCTTTGCTCGCCACATGCATCATCATCTTCATTTCAAACACAAAAGGAGTGCCTTTTGCGACTTTACTACTCCTAATCATTAGTCTCTCCCTCTTTTTCTTGACCTTCCGATTGATCTTCTCTCTCCATGTGGTCGAGATTTGTACATTACTTTGGGTATTCTTTGTTCGCCAATTCTCTCCAAGAGGTTTTCCCATTTCTGTATCCTTCGATTTTCTCATTTAAGGTACTTTCATTTATTTTCTTATCTCTTTTTTTCTTTTTCCATCGTTTCTTAGGGTCCTGTTACTTTCGTAGCATTTTCATGTCTGAGCTTGTGTCCATTGTTTTGAAAAAGACTCCATGCATTCTTTCTTTTTTTATATTTCTGATGCTTATGCATGGAACAGAAAATTTATTTTCATGGCGCTATCGCCTACATCTTGAGAAACTTTCACCATTCGTGCTTAAATTGTTTTTTTTTTCCTCCTTGTCCTGTCAATCCGGATGTATTGTACGGATTGTCATTCAAATAGAGAAGATCCGTAATCCAACATAAATTGCTCAATGTCATAGTGGTAAGCACACCGACGATCTTGCCAGTGTCGAACCGTTGTACTCCAAGACGTAAATCTTGATTCATGAACATTCACGCCCAAATGGGATTGCGAATCCGCGTCCTGTAAGCCACCGTGTCAAGTCCGGTAACCATCTGCTTTGCTACGCCTCTTGATGTTCGTATAATGGGACTGATGTAGCGAATCTTTTTGACATGGAAGCCGGGACCCCAGCCACCATTTTCCTTGCGCGTAATCTCCCTCTTGAAAGAGTGGAACTAATTGTTAGTAGCCAATGCAAAATTTAGGCCAGGGCTGTGGCATGTGGCTTCCGGAAGAGCACCTTGCCGTGAGAACGGAGTGACCCTAATGGGAAGAGCGTGGTTCGCACTTAACGTAGGCTCTGACTTGTAAAGTGCCGAATATGTCTCTGTGTTATAATTAACAATGAGACATTTATTGATGTATTTGAAATTTAAAGGTGACTTTATCTCAATGGCAGCACAGCGAGAATTAAAGCAACTTTAGGCTTCGGTTTGAACAGATATTTCCGTGCAGCTTTTCATTTCACCGACGGAATGTATCAGCTTGGACAGGTGAATCAGAAAACTATTGTCTTGTTATTATAAACATTGCATCCAGTAGGTGTTTCATCTTTTAATTACATATCACTCTCGGTGAGTGGGTTCTCCATGGTAAATCGATTAATATCTTATTTATTTTTGTGCAGGTTAAAACATGAACATTGTGTAGATTATTCCTTTCTCTTGTGCTATTAATGATTGATTGTCAATTTAGCTACCGTTATGATCAAGAGGCAAGTTGAAGAGTAAATTATTTCTTAAGATTCTGTGATTAAAATGATAAACTTCTTAAACTGCTGTAGCACCAATTTAGATATACCATGTTAATGATGGATTAAATACGAAACTTGGGTCACCGTAAATAAAAATCTGGATAACTGCAGTGTGATTTATAATTTTGAGTTTAAGAATTGTTTCCCATTCCTTCCTAAAACAAGTACTTAGTTCTTTGTACCATTTTCGTGTTGTGTTTTCAATTGTTACTTATCATCAAAAAAGAAAGCTTTGTCCGAAATCCTTTAGGTACCTATTAGTTCCGTTCGTTACTAAGCAGACATGCAATCTTAAGGTCTCAATGGCTTGAGTTATACTAATGTACTTCTTGGAACGATGAAATCATGTGGCGGCAGTTTTCTTTTGAGGAGGATACTGTCAAAGAAAGCGAGTGACGCTGTTCTCATTCGGGGATCACATTTTTTCTTTATTGTTATCTTTTTGTCTTTTTTCGATTTGAGAAGATTCTTTCAACAGTTGTGAGCTGTAATCCCTAGTTTTGCGTAAATATGAAAAATGCGTTAGAAAAAACGGAACTAAGTGCTGCTAAGACACCTATTACTAAGGCCAAACCAGCTTCACGAAGGAGAACATTCCCTTATGCGACTGCCAGACATTAAGGCTTAAAGCTGACGGTTGATTTATTTCTAACGAATTCGTTAGAACCTTCCCCTTTAAAATGACGTCCTCCCTTCGATAGAGAGGGCATCTATTAATGCACCTAAATGGTAGGTCGGAGGGATAGTTTATTTATTGCTGGCTCAGATATTATTGCTGGGGAAAAAACAGATACGAAATGGGCTGCATCCTTTCAGACAGTACAATAACGAAGTAGCTTAGAAGCTACCATATTGCATAAATGAAGTGTCCACAACATAGTGGCCATGGGCAGTCGCTTGTAGCACCACAAGATGAAGAGGGTAAAACCTGAATTAAAATGAAAAATAAATCACTGGTGGAAGAAAACGACAAGAAAAATTTTCCGCGGCCGTCGATAGAAAACTGGAGAATGGGAACAAACCTTGCGCCGGAGGAAGATGGAATGGGGCAATTTTAATAACAGCAGAATGATTAAGAGAGCTAGGCCAACACCAGGTGGCCATGGGTAACGACGCAGTTAAAAGAGATTATTTAAGGAAGGAAAATGACAGGAAACCATGGAACGAAAGTGAGAATGTGAGTAATGGGAGCAAGCTAAACATGGCACACAGAAGGCCAAGAAAAGGTAGATAGAAAACTGCCTCGAAAGCATAAAGGGTTACACCAAAAATGACGCGCTAGTTAACGAAGAGACATTTAGGAGAAAGGAAATACAATGACAACTGCAATGATAATGGGGATATACTGAATGAAGAAAAAGTCAAAAAGAAGGAAAGGATCGTGGAACTTCAGAGAGCTGAAATCATATGAGACGACAGAGAGGAAGGTGAACGAAGGCTACCAGAGTCCAGATTTCTCGAGAAGTGAATAAGAGAGCGAAAGACCTAGAAAAGATCTAGATGCTCAGGCGGGATCAATGGACGATTTATCAAAGCGCTCGTAGGTAAAGTGAAAGGCATTCTGCTTGGAATAATCAAAGATGACTACTGAAGTGGAGCTTCGAGAAGAGTGTGATGGTTGCGACACTTCAGGAAACTATGATTGAGAAACGCGAGGTGCACCGAACCTCGAGTTTGTTATCACATTCATCAAAAACATGGAAATTAGAGGAAGCATTGAAGTTAATTGTCGGAAAAACAATTCAGTTCTGAAGGAAATTTTGCTCGTAGAGCTTGGTAGCACACGTAAATGTAAAGAACGCTAAAGGTACATGATATACGTCAATAAGATATTGTATGTTGTAGTTTTTTTAAATAGATTAAAAGGACAGAAGAAAAAGTTATCAGCGCTTAAAGAAGCAGGTCGCTACATAAGCAATAAAAAACTAATGAAGCATAGAATCTAAACTAAAGAAGTAAGCACTGTTGAATATGTGCTTGGAAGTGGTACTGCAATATGTTTAAAGAATGAGTATCAACGGAACGAAGGCGCATTGAGAGGATGTTAACATTCTTCGTTTCACAGATGGCATCGCAGTTACAGAAAAGAATTGAGAACACCTTCGGACATCCTTGAATGAAATTGATCAAGTACTTGTAGTATACTACTTGAAGCTCAATAGGGAGAAAATTAAAATCCTAGACCGAAGGAGAGATAAGTTGAAGGCAGAAGTTTTGCTAGGATGAGAGAAATAGGGCAAGTGAGAGCAATTAGAGCAATCTTTCACGTATCCCGGAAGCAGCATAGCATGAGATGGTAGACGTGCGACGGGTACTAGCACGGAATGGCTCAAGCTAAGAGGGCGTTCATGACGAAGAGGCCACCACTGTGTTCAAAGCCGATACTGTTACGAACAAGGAAACTGTACGTGAAAACACTCTTCGGTAATGTGGCAATCTATGGGCCGCAGATGCTGGCCATAGGAAAATCAGACCGGGAAAGACTACACGCCTTAGAAGCCTGGAGAGAAATGCCTTAGACGGGTTAATAAAATCAACAAATGGTCGCACAGGCTAATTAAGTGAGGAACGTGCTAGTGTAAAGAAGAATATCAGAGGAAAGGGCCTTACAGGTATACCAATATAGGGAACAGGATAACAAGATGAATAGGGTGTGAATTGAGACAAAATAGATTTGCAAAAGACTTAGATAAGTAAAAGTTCCTCGAGAAGGAGCGGCTTCGGTTGTGGGCAAACAAGTATGAACTTAAGGAGGAATAACCAATAGGGCGTATGATAAATTGATGGTATCAGGCTCACGTATCTGGGTGTTCAAGTTCACGAAATGATAAACACTTTGTATTCGTCCGCTAATATTTTCGTGGAAGAATATGTAGTCTCTCTCTCTCTCTTTTCGTGAGGAATTGGGATGGCAGTTTATAGTCAAAGAATCATTGAACTGACTAACAAATTAATATTGTATTATTATCTTGTGAATGTTTCAATTGAAAGAATTGGAGAAAATATGAAGAATAGTACAAGGCATACTCAAAAATTAAGTACCGTTATTATATTAAAAAAACTGAACGCAGCATTTTTGTTTGAATTTATTTTTACATGAAGGAGCATATCTTAAACTATTTTTCGACATCATTTTTGCTCTATTGAGGTGATTGTCGTATCTTTTTTGATTGTTTTTAATTTTTAATCCAATAGAAGATCCCGCTGGCTGTGAAATACGGTCTGTTATCCGGATTTCCTAATGCAATATAGGTTATACCCACTGAAATTCACCGGTAAATTGGTGGGATATAGATTTTAATGGGGTCTATGCAATGGTGATGAGATGGTTGGAAAATAGGTAAGACAGCTCAACGAAGGCCTGACAAATTTGCATGATGAATCAAGGAGTGGGCAGCCTACGATTGCCAATGAAGATTCAGTCTGGAAAATTGATGAGAAAATTCGTGAGAATCGGAGTTTTACGATTTCCTTACAAAGACTTCGATTTCCCGAAGTTTCAAGAGAGCTCGTCACCATTCGAGAGGGAGTGCTCGTCATCAATGTCGTCACCGTTCTTTAAGGAGGGAATAAACAAACTGATCTCCATGTACGACAAATGGCTCAAAACGGCGGAAATTATGTCGAAAAATAGATTGAAG
The DNA here is from genome assembly GCA_002093875.1 of Calopteryx splendens. Lineage (NCBI taxonomy): Eukaryota > Metazoa > Arthropoda > Insecta > Odonata > Calopterygidae > Calopteryx > Calopteryx splendens. Next base: position 116,637 of record LYUA01000966.1, on the reverse strand, counting down.
GAATGCTCTTTCATGTAAATAGAAATTCACACAAAAATACCATGCGGCGCGTCTGTTGGGACAAGCGAAAATGAATAGAGGTGGACTCGGAGAGAGAGCTCCCAGGGGATGAGGGTGAAACATATTGCTCGCTTGTTTATTAGAGGTCTCCATTAAGGGTCGTTAGTGCGTACGCTTGCCCTGGCAGGGCTTGATTCCTCCCTCTGTTGCGTCCGCGCACGCGCTCGGACGGCGCAATTGGAGCCGAAGAACCAAGTGGGGCACTGGAACGAGAGGAAGCACGTGCGGCTCGGAAACTCTCCTGTTATACCAGCAATTCACCTCCAAGGACCCTTTTCTGTATGCAAAATATTCTCTTATCCTTTTTGAACGTGCCCATTGGGAGACGGTGGCCGCGTCTTTTTTCAATTATTCAACATTAGGTTGCATATAATATCTCAGTAGTCAACCAAAGGTTGATTACTGAGATATTATATATACTAACGCATAATTCGTACTTACTACCGCGTATTTCGAAACAAATAAACCTAATCATAAGATAATGTACGATCGAAGATAATTTTCGGAAAGCTGCCCCTCTTAAAAAAAGCGAAAATGAAAATCCTGCTCGCCACTAAAATTATTTTCCATTTTGTAATTGAACCTTGATAGAAGTCAAGTACTGACTTTTAAATAATTTCCCAAACGTTTTTTTATACCTATGTATTTACAACGCATTCCACATTCTCTCGACAAGAATACCAATCGGCTATTCTTAGTAGGAATATATTTAACAAGGAACAATGAACGGCCATGCATGAGTAAAATGTCTTCTCATGGAGAATCCGATGCGTATTCTGACATCACGCTTTCAGATACTAGCAGTGAATGTCAAAATGGTATTAGAGGTGCATGAAAAACAAATGTGTCCTCAGTAGAAATCGAAGTTGGTGAATGAACAAACCAAGTATTAGCTATTAGCATTCGTCCTGTTGGAGGTTTAATATCGTAGATTACGAGGGTTTCGATGTTTGACCCAACATCCCTTGTAAATAACCTAATGCCCGACTAAATTATTTCACCCAGTAACTTTTCGACTGACACCTGGTTTGAGCTTATCCTCATTGGCTCGGCTTTAGCTTGATATCAACAATCTGAGTTCGAATAATTTCAAAATTGATTGCTTCCCGAAAAGTGGTGACTCTGAAATTAATCCCTAGAGCTCGACGTTTTTTTTACTTGTAGGTGATACACATGCTGTCAATTCGCAAACATTATCGCCCGAATACCTAATTAGTTCGACTTCTTTAAGCACTCTGCCCCATCTCGCCGGAAAATCTAATGTGCGTGTGGACGTGCCCTCACACCTGCAATGTCGCAGGCTTGGAAGTGGACATCGGTTTTATTTTAGTTTAGGAGATGTAGCAATGACGTGAGAAATCATCAGTGTGCTTGATCATAAACGGAAATCAAAGGAGGAGAGAACAAATAAATGCATGGCGTCATTTTTTTCACGATCTGTCGGGAATCATAGTGAAATGTTTCTATCCAATCGACAGAAGAAAATATTTTATTCAAACAGCGTTCAAGATTGCCTGCATTTTCTTTACTTTCATATTGTATTCTCAGTGAAGCGAACGCTGGCACCTTATGGATTAAAAATGTTCATTAATTTTCTATTCCAACTGTGAAATTTTCTCTCGTTTCCGAATTCTTACCTGCCGGTGGCCACCTATGGATCCGGTCCGTGCTTATCGCTCTGCATGAAGTTACCTCGCTGCTACTGCGGTGCTGCGGAGGACCCTAGGTTCCCCCCCCCCCTGCTCGCTGCAGTCGTCTTTCTCGTCGTGTACGCCGTTTCGGCCGTCCCTCGAGGCGGCACGTGAAGGAATTCCGTCGTGCCCCCTTCGCCGCGCGGGGGAGTCTTCCTCGATTGGGGGAGGGAATGGGGCGCGAGGGGTCGCGGGAGTTGTTGGCCGCGTGTAGTGCCTTGGTGCACGCTCCGGCCACGTACAAAGCATTCGCGCTCCCTTCCTGTTTAGAATGCGATTAGTATCATCTCCCACCACCACACGTGATGGGTACCTCTCAACATCGTTGGCTGGTGTTCCCCAAACCAAAATATAAAACAAAATAAATCCCTTGGCCAGCGTGCTGCGTAAAGCTTTATCCCCGTGGTTACGGGTGTTTTTTTTAACAGAAACGGGCCAAAACCTGATGCTTAAGATTTGATTTACCCGGTATTCCCTTCGCTTTACTGGTAAGGAGAGTATTTCTGATTGGTTTTTACATTAGGCAAATATAGTAGAAATAATGTGGGGTAAAGAGAAAAAATATTCCAATATTTGATCATTTTTCTGGAGACAAGATGCATGATTCTCCAGAAATAAAATTTTATATTTTCAAACTTTTCTATATCTTCCCTCTTTTGTTCTGAGCTTCTCTTCAGGGTCCTATGTCCTTCTGCTCATTCCAATCAATTTTTTCGCCTACTACTTTTTATTCATGAAAAATGTTTTATACAATTAATTTCACATAGTGATTTTGCACTTTGTTGTGGATTAAAAATTAATTTGCAAAGACACAGATCCGGTAAATCCTGAAGGGGTATTCTTAAATCTACCAAGGTAATCGAATTTAAAGTACATACGTAAACTCACTACATTTTCTCCCAGATCAAATCTCTGAAATATTTTTAACACATAAATGAATGCATGTTTATTTTCGTGTAGATAATTTCGAATTCAGCTAATGATGATGGTCAATGTTTTATTATAACTTAGTACATACTCTAAATAAATATTTCCTTTTCTTCTAGGCTTCCAGGTAAAAATGACCCAATATCTCAGTAGCGGCAAATCTGGAGTCGAATGTTGAAGAAGGCGAGCGATAAAGTAAGTTGAAAGTTCAGTTATTCAACTCATTTGCGTATATTTTATTGGAATTTGCTACTCAATATCTCAGGAAGTTGCTTGACCGTTACTGTCCATGAGGAAGGATGAATAAAATGATGAAACGACATTTTCTTTGACCGATTTTTTTTGTAAACGATCCACTTACCTCCTTGCATGAGGAAACAAAGAATCTAGTAGTACTGCCTTTGCTCACCTCTTTCCTCGTCCTTTTTTATAGATACTTTTGGAAAATGGTGACATTTTCCACGCATGCAAGTACATATAGTTCTGTTGGCAATTAATTTTTGTTCATATTTAATGATTAAGTTGTGAGTCGCCGAACCTGTTATATCTCTAAACATTTATTTTATGGCATAATGTGCTGTTCAACTTGTACATCCTTTACTTTGAAAATTCCGACCATATGCTCGTAATGTTGGTGTGATATTTTGAGCGTCTACTTAATGTGTAATATCTAGTGCAATATTCGCGGGTTTTCCTCCGGGTCATGATGCCAGCTACTACCGATGTTTCGATGACTAACTGCGCCGTCTTCCCCCGGGGGGGGGGGGGG